>CP139509.1:227332895-227561139 GCA_021014915.2 Artemisia tridentata subsp. tridentata
AAAGAAAATCCTTAATGCTTTCGATTTTTATCTATACTAAATCTTTAATTTTATGAAATAAGTTTTGTACAAAGTTGGATTTAATTAGTAACAAACCATACAACAAAGTTAAGATCACGACACCCCAAATTTGACAAAGCCTCAGCACGCAGGGCCACACACCATATGTCCCATTAAATAACCACCATCACTAGTTTACCAAATATAGCCACCTCTTTCTGACTATTACTTCTATAGTTCTATGTTATAATTCATGGTGTTATCACATTTTGAATTAAATATATATATTCACAAAACATAAATACTGATCATGATAAAATGCTAGAAATGAAATGTCATGGAAATAAAAAAGACAAGTTAACCTCCATATATACTTGATCCGTTGGTTGCCTACATATTCTTCTATTTTACTAAGCATATAACAAAGTGATATTTCATAATTTGCAAATATAAAAATTAGAGGAAGAATTATTTGCGGTATGATTTGTGAGTTTGTATTTGTTGGTTGATACTGAATTGTCCATAAAAGTAGGAATAAATAAAGTTGATAAACTAAGTAAGCAAATAAATATGCCTAAACATACATACACCCATTCACACGCGTGCACACATATAGTTCCAATGAGTTGATGTCATTTGAGACATCTAACATGTTTTTAAGACTTGTCATTCATATTTGGTTGCACCTTTTGATTAGAAACAAGTAGTTGTTAGGCTTATGCGATGTAATATTATTTTTAATAATAAAGTATTTGCCAATCAATGTATCTTACATATTCAGTTAATTTATTAACTAGGTGCTAATATAGGTAAATCTTTAATGATCAAAAATGATATTGATTAGGTGCTAATTTGTCATATATATGTCAAAAGAGAATGCAAATTTGGTTTAATATTTGAATCTCGGTCATGTTTAGATGGACATATACGAGAGTATTGTTATCATTCAAGTGGACTGAGCTAAACAGTTAATTAAGTATAAGATTGCTACGTAAGTATAATATGATTGTATGCCATGCTACATTGTTACATAAGCCTCTTCAGTCGTACTAATTTTCATAATATTTTGTTTCAAAATTATTTTAGTCTGTATCATTAATGTCTACATATTTTGTTTCAAATTGAGTATAGTCGTTATAGTGGTTGTTGATTATAGAAAGACAAGTAATAAATCGGCGGCTTATACTGTCATTGTGCTTCAAAGAATAATTCTTATATTTTAAAGAGAACGACTCAAAAGTAACTTTGTATCCATAAATTTGACAAAATTTAAAACTTGTTAATTTTCTACCAAAAAGTAAACCTCCATTTCTTTATTTGTCCCTCTTAGAGGTTTAATCTACAACAATTTTCAGTTTTTGACAATAGGGCCCGAAGTTACAATTTACCCCAACTTGCTAGATTTGTTTAGGCGAGATATGTTTTGTGTACAAAAATTTACATAAAACAATTCACACATATATGTGGCAAGTAAATACAAAGAGCGAGAAACATGAAAGAAAAAACATAATTCAACATTGAGCTTGAAACCATTTTTTAGAGTTTCATCTTTTGCGTTAGAAATGTGGGCTTGATGGCCTTTTACTTTAGCCCATTGAGCCCTAGCTGGTACTAGGGGTGTTCAATTGTCTGTCTCTACTAATTCTATGTGCACTACCTATGAGTTTCCATACATTGAGCTTGAAATTGATGATTCAAGATTAATTATTTAAAGTCTGTAAATTGAGTTTACTTTTTTCAATTGTTGCGAAATGAATGTGTGATTAACAGAGAATGATACTCAATTTATAATGCACGGCTAGCTAGTGCAAACTGTTCCGGAAGTAGTTTCATATTTAAATTCTAACTAACCTTTTCTTTGAAATTTCTAGCCTGATTAAACTAGTGTTCTCTAAAATGCTTTTTATGTTCATTTTCGTTTGGTTTTGATGTTACTTAGCTAATTAGCCTGTAAACTTTAATAGCATATTATGAGTTGTGCTGTATCACTCGGTCCGTACGATCTGGTATTCTCCTTTGTTTCCATATATCAGGGATGTTGCAAGTGTACATAGGGATTGTAACACCCCCTAAATTATTAGTTAACAGCGGAAGACTAATCGGGGTATTACGAGGAGGATTGTAGTCATAATCATAGAAAACGGCTCAAAAAAGATGTTTTGAAAGTTGTTTGTCATTCAAATAATAATTCAGTTACAAAGCTGAAAATATCAGAGTTGTGAGATCCAATAAAAGGGTGTAGTAGTTTGAAATGAATGACATAATTCATTTTACACCACAAAAACCATCAGTTTAATGCCCACTCTGTGCCTTGTCTGCTCCGTTAATTACATGAGATAAACATGCTAAAAGTCAACAAAATTGTTGAGTGAAATCATAGAGTTTGTAATAGTAATCAGTTTGGAACACAAGTTTGTGATTGCCTGTGAATTACAATCATGTTTGAAATGGTGACATTGCAGTTGGATATATTGCCCTAAGTCTCATGACACGCAAACGTTAACAGTGTTAGTAACCGGTGATAATGTGGCCCTCGTGTAGGAGATTGGCATCTTCCTATTTCCTTCAAATATAGTGCATTGTGAGTAATCCGACTAGCAACTAAGGCTATCCGTCAAGCATTAGTGGAATAGTAATCTATTCACTATATTCGCGTTCACTTCATGATGTGAGGGGCTTTTGGCAATAGAGTAACTTAGGCAATATCAATCAGGTGAAGCATACAGAAAATACTTGTGTTCTAGTTTGTAGCATGTATCTCCCCCATAGAGTGTAAAGTTATTAAATGAGTAAAAGTGGGGCTATGACTCACCTTGAGTGTAACTGACAAAGGTGAAATGTGAAATCAAGTGAATTATGGGAACGGCTCCAACACACGACTTGAATAATAGTGAAGTCTGAGAATTTTATAGTTTTGACTTAATACGATCAATGAGTGTGAAAATGAGTAATAGATAACGATTTGGTTTGTGATGAGTATGAGTGATATGCTTAAAATGCTTAAAGTTCAAAAATAATATTATCTTGGTTTTATGTCATTGAATTCATAAATATCGTTTCCTCGAAAGTGGTTGAACGAAACGTTAAGCTTATCGTTGAAATTCGTTATATAAATATATAAACGTACGTGATTTAAAATGTTGAACGAATGGTAAAAATGCACGTGATTGTGTTGAAAAATGTAAATTGTGAAATACAAATGAATATGAAACAATGTTACTGTTTGGTCCTTGAACTTATACAGATTTTACACTTTCTACACTAACGGAGTAAGTTTTGCACTGTTAGTCCCTGGCTAGTTATCAATTGCATTTTTAGTCCAAAAAGGTCAAATATTACATTTTAAGCCTTCTGTTTATTGTTTGAACATTTTCTACCCTCAAGTTACTGAAATGGCAGTTTAGAACATAATTATATAAACTTGGCACTTTTAACCCGATAAGTGATATATTTTGCAAACTTAGTCCAAAAATCACAAAAATGATGTGAAATGTTTTCCGAAAGTTTTAATATCTTTAAAAAGCTTATTAGAGTCTTATTGAACTACTTACTTTAAAAAAGAGGTTATTTCCTGCTTATTGGGCTTTAACGAGACAAAAACCAAGCCCAATAAGAGATAACGATCCAAAGGGTGTTCGGATGATTTGGGCCATGTATTGGGCTTATTTTAAGGTCTTAAAAATATTACCAAACAGCTTATTCAATTGCTTATTCGCTAGAGCTTATTTTGAGCTAAGTGGGCCAAAAAGCCCACTCGACAAAATAAGGGTGTTTAGGGACTGTTTCATATAGCGATAGCTTTGAGGTTTAACAAGGACTTTTAAGAGCTTATATCATGAGCTTATTTGTACAGCTTGTTAGTTGAGCTTGCTGAGAAATAGTACGAGCAATAAAAATGATATGTTGTGTGTATAAAAATGGATTTAACGAGGTTGATTCTTAGTCGATAAATTACATGGTCCAAAAATGAAATATGACAAGTTAACGTGTGATATGAATTATACGATGCAATATATAATTGAAATGAGTCTCGATAGGTAATGAAATGAAGATATATGTGTCGAATGATTGTGTAAATCATATTTCTAGCTGATTGTACAAAAAGATGCACATACCAGGCCATCAATGGTGATTGACGGAATTAGGGGTGATGGTGGTGATGTCGAGTGCAAGATAGCATGAAAATAAGAAATAGACGATACTACGTTAAACCGAGCGCGGGGGGAAGCCCCCGCGAACCGCCTCCGGTGTGAGAATCAGTCATGGTGATTATGTCATGAAAGTATTGAGGTGGAGAAGATGATATCTCCTGGGTTAAGTTAGGTCACATACCTCTGTGATGACTTCCTTATTTATAGGCATAATAATCTGATGGAGCAGTTACAGAGGACGTGTGGAGGCAGTTACAGAGGTCATGGCAGTTACAGAGATCATGGCTAAAATCATGGCTATTGACCAGATCTTCTTTGACCAGTTATGTTTGACCAATTATGTTTGACCTTTAGGCTTCAACCTTGTCGAAGGTGAGGCTCCGAACAGTGACGGAGGCCATGCTCCGAACCGTGACGGAGGCCGGGCTTCGACAGGGCTTCGAACCTTGTCGGAGGTGAGGCTCCGAACAGTGACGGAGGCCAGGTTCTGAACCTCGACAGAGGTTAGACGCTATGAGTGCTTTGGGTGAAGATTGGCGGATTGCCTTGCGGTAGCCATTGTGAATGACTTTACGCCAACATTATGTGTAGGATGAAGGCATAGGCTTCGTCCTTTAGGAGTGTACATCATCACCCTTTGTACAAATGGTAAGCTACGTAGCAGAGTGATGGTAACGCTCGTTAGTAGAGTGGAGGGTACGTCATCAAGCCTCCCAGTCTAATGTTATGCATGCGAAGAGTGCATGGCTTTAGACTTATCACTGCTTTGTTAAAAAAGACTTGGTAACAATTTCTACTACTTTTGTTTTGTCAAAGCAATATAAAAGTAGCTATACTTGTTTTTAATAGCCCATATTTGACTCCATCGTGGTGGATACCCCATTAAGCCCCCAGTCTAATGTTATGACTTCGTAGGAGGCGTGAGATTAGACTTAAGTTTTCCTGAAACCCCTTGTTATATAAGGAGCGTGTGTATTAGGTTTTGCCATATAACTTTCGCTTTTAGTTCTAAGCGAGTTTTATCGGAACCTATTTGTACATACGCTGAGTTGTCGAAAGGTACCAAGGTTTGTGTATAAACTTGGTTTTGTTTTATAAGGCTTATGCCATAATGGCATATTATCGCATATATTAGGCTCTGTCAGGCTTCCGCACCTGGTTCGAGGAACATGGGCGTATCCCATGATTTTAGGTAACCGCTTAGTTAATGTCCCACGATCCCTATCTTGTCGGGGAAACCTTGATAGAGTTGTGAACGTGGGTTTGACTTGGTCTTATGAAACCTTTGTGTTAGTATCTTCGAAGAGCATACCCCAAAGGGCTTAAGGCTTCGATTGGCGAGTTCCTAACTGGTAACCATATCATAGATGAATAGTTTAATGCCAATACAGATTTTAGGAGGTTTGCCAAGTGTATCGGAATGTAGTATCCGGAGTGAGTATGAAGGGGAGACCTTCAAACTGAATGGAGGGTATATCATCAAGCCCCTCTGTCGATAGTGATGCATAACACTTCAAATGTATTGCATTCGACAGAAGTAATATAAACCTCAAAGGTTGTATATTTTGTATTTGTACGAAGCCTATGGCTTTAGTTGAGCAAGGTAGTAATCCTTGGACAATTTACTTACTTTCTTTAGCTAGGATATGGCCTTTATGCATGTCAAAATAATATCCCTTGTTTAGGATTTTAAGTATCGTAGGTGGGGAGTGATTTCCCTTACCTTTTATGTTTATGCTCTATGGGCTTCGGCCCGTCTTTGAAAAATTTTTGTTTATGTTTTTTGGGCTTCGGCCCTATGCTACGTATGCTAGCATAATTAATATCTACTGGTGAGGGACAGTATCCCGCTTTTGTTATCATGCTTCTCTTCTCTTACGTTGTTTATAAACGTACATATACAACCTAAGGTTATAGTAGATAGATAACCTTATTATGTGTATTTTGGACCAAGATTTTTAGCAATCATATAGTTTGACTGCGACAAAGGGTCGTGACCCACTCCGTCTTTATCCTTAAGAGACAAAGGGCGTAGAATACCCTAAGACTTGTAGGAAAGTTTATGTGAATTGTAATGGATGTTATGTGTATGCAAGACATATGTGTCTTGAATCATCCTTCGACATTGAAACTTGTAAATTACTTGGCTGAACAAATCTTTGTTGTATAGAACGAAGCAAGAGATTTGAGAGAAATGCGTTATATCATTAATTGGGTAGGGAGGATTACATCATTTTAAGAAATGAAAACTAAGACACCTACCTGATGCGTGGTTTTGCGACCTTACAACAGGTTTTACCTCTCAAGGCATCTCAAGAGGCTTGCAATCCCCACCAGGCAGTGTACCTGACCGATATAGTATAGTGTAGTGGCAAGTACCGGGGGATTGATCGTTCTCTAGGGGAATAGTATCGTTAGGATTGAAAAACTACTCTAATAGGTCTAAGGGTGAGGGAAGATTCTTTTTTGTATTTTTATATTTTTATGAAAGCAAATAAAATCTCGGGTTTGAAGGAGTGGGTGGAATTAGTTGCTAGTCAACTAACCCAAATAACTACAAATGCAAATAAAATAAAATAACTGAAAATGAAAAGGTTGTGGAACTTATATGGAGAGAAATGTGTTTACTTAGATTTCCTTACTCCCTAACTATCTTTTACCGGTTGATTAGTGTGTATTAATTGCGTGAATGACGGGTGTATTCCTTAATACCAATCGTGGGGTGGCGTACGTACTTCCCCAACTCTACAAGCTCCTACTTCACTCCTATGTCGAGCCGGCTAAGAAGCTCCTAACATGGGATCACTAGAATTCGCTCATGCATTAAATACAACCATAAAAACCTTAGTACGCATTGGTTCATGTTTCTTAAGACGTTCAAGCAAGTTACCGTATAGGAGGTTAGCCAGTTTTCTTAAGCCTAACATCGATAAACAATCATCCAATACAATTAATAACACACCAACAACCAATAATCAATAGTTAGGTTTCATTAGATCTAAGCAAACACAAGATAAATCTAGCCTAGCATGTTAATTAAAAGACAAGAACAAGATATAATCAAACAACACATAGACATATTGAATGATTAAATGATTACTTATCTTCAATTAAACATGGGAGATCCAAGGGTATAAAACCCTTAAAAATGGCAGAAAATTCGTCTTAGGGTTTCTCCTCACAAAGTTGCACACTAATGACTAAAAATTGCAAAACTATATATAGAATTTAGGGGCTGACGGCGTCACGTTGTAGGAGGTGACGCCGTCACCTCGCCGCGGCTAGGGTTCCCGGATGGTCTTCCTGACGCCGTCCCTCTTTAATCCTCCAAAATCCACTCTGGCGCGTCAAGGGTTGACGCCGTCACAATTGTGCTTGACGCCGTCTCTCTTTAACTTAAACCGTGACGGCCTTGATCACCTTAAAGGGTGACGCCGTCAGACTTCCATTGTAAAACTTTCTGGCGCGTCACGTGTATTTGTTATATCCACCTCTTTTGCCAAGCCGTGACGCCGTCAGGAGCAATCCTTGACGCCGTCACGTGTACTTTTCCAGCAGCTTTGGAGACTTTGTCGTTTTCTTCACTTTTATGCTCCAAAAACGTCCAAAATGCTTCCTTTTCCAGATTTCTTCTCCAAAGTACCTAAAATGACAAAAGGAACGATTTAGGGCAATATTTGATCAAATAAATACGATTTAGGGCTTAAATGACCCCCTAAAAGCGGTACACTTTTCGCTTCATCAAATACCCTTACACTTGAGATTTGCTTGTCCTCAAGCAAATGCGCTTTTATTCTAATCAAAATACAAGTTAGGGGTCATTTAACGCTAATATAAAAGTAATTACAACAAATAGTCATTCCACTTTAATCATAATAAGCACGGAGATTACACACTAGCACCTCACAAGTAGTGTTTAGATACTCACATCTCTCAGGTGTCATAAAAGTAAATCTCATAAATGAAAATGAATAATATCTCTCACTACCTGTCATAGCAAATAAATTACCATAGGCTTGGGAAAGGATCAAAAACCTCCTCCACTAGGCGTAAGCACCTAAGATAAACTATCAAAGAGGGTTTTTAAACGGGTTATAACGTTAGGTGTAGGGATATGATAAACACGGTTTTGTTGGATAAGGGATATTTTACTGGTGGCGAGTTAAAGATCTTGGTTGATTACAAGTACAATATGGTGTTGCTAAGCCAAGACTAGACTCAATCTAAGCTAAAAACAAAATAACAAAAACATAAAATAAACATAAAATGAAACGGGATGGTAGTCCGTATGTTTTTTTCTACTTTTCTTTTTCTCATTTTTTTTTGTATTTTTCTTGATTTTTTAGATTTTTTTTTTTCATACACTCTTGCCCTACCATCCAAAATAATACATCATAGGGGCGTTGCATTCCCCTTACACTTGAACTTTTACATAACTTTACAAATAACTATTCTAATGACTCGAATTAAGATAATCGAAAAACTTGGAGTACTTTTAAAATATTTAGCACATATGGGGGTAATAATGTTGTTCTTCCCCATTACTCCATTACACTAGTACTTTACCCATGAGTCCCAATCGTCCCAAAACAATATGTACAAGGATATGACTCGACTTAGCAACCATGTAATCAATTAGATAATTAACTAAGGGTTTAAACAAATGTTGTCACAATAATGCACTAAAAATGAGTGCATACAAGGTAGGCTAAGGCGATTTGGGTGTACATTTAAGTGGGGTGTAAACAAATTCTTCCTTTAAGTAAAATGCTTAAAGTTGAAACGAAAAGATAGGCTCTGAGGTGTGTACTAGGGGTATCGTGTACTAAAAATGAGTACAACGCAAAGGGTGTGGGAGAATTACTTGACCAATGTAGCCAATGTAATTATAACAAAAACACAGGTGTAAAACAATGGGTTAATCCTAATGCCTCTTATCATGTAGTAAATCTAACTACATGAATGTAGTCTCACTTGTGGCCTCGGAATGGTCCTAACGCAAGTTCTAGAATCTAAGTGCTACCGGTACACACATCATAGCATAAATGCTTTTCCTACCAATTCTAGGGGCGAACCTCACATATTTGGGGGTGGAAAATTTTTTAGTGGTACGGTTTTGTGCTAGTCATATAACTCCTATCCATGAGACGCTCCCTAAGATCAAAGTTTCACTCCTATATGTTGTAAAAAAATTTAAATCTGGCACTAAAATTGCCTTAACAGGTATTTCTCTCAGTTTTATTACACATCTACCATTAAACAAATGAAAAATCAAGCGTAATTGCATTCTCTAAAGTATCGTACTTTACCCCCCCTTACACTTAAGATGAACATTGTCCCCAATGTTCAAATAACAAGATGTAAAAGTAAATAAGGTAAAAGAATGAAATCAAATACTCCCCTGATTCGTTTGGTGGATAAAGAGGTAACATGGTTAGATCTTCTTCCAAGAGAAAGTAGAAGCTTCAAGACTAAAGCATCGCCAAAAGCTTGATTCCACATACATCTCCTTGTCCAAAATAACCTGTTAAACCTGAGAAAACAAACACGAAAACCTGCATAACATCGGCGGGATAAATCTATATAAGGATATAATGCTTGTGGAATGATTATTTTGCAGATTCCTGGAGTTTATAAGTTAGAGATTTAATAAAAACTTTTTATGATTCCGGTAGAAAAACAAAACTTTCAAAAATTTCAGAAAATTAAAACCTGACGCCGTCAGAAATGATCTGACAGAATTCTCATGTTAAGTTTCCGGAAAATTTCTGGAAAAACCTATACCTTACTTCCTGGAATTCCTGCAAAACATCATTATGACTCGATACAAGCATTTGACTCAAACAATTACTAATATGTATGTTAATTTAATATTGTTATGATTCATGTTCATTTGTTCTAATAAACCGATTTGGATTTCCCTTACACTTATCTTTTGCAAAATACCTTTATATGTAGTTAAGACGAAGTTAAAAACAAGATAAAGCATTTTCACAATTTAGTTTTGAACATGAATCAATAATAATAAAAATTAAACATACATACGGAAGCAAATAAAATCAAACAAACAAATAAATAAACACACAAAGCAAATAAAGCTTGGGTTGCCTCCCAAGAAGTGCTTTTCTTTATTAACGAGTCTTGTAGCTAGACTCAAAGTCCTTTTAACCTATGGAAGTGAGATCGTCATCGAGGACATCTTTAGGGTTAAGCTTGGATTGAAGTTTTCTATTGGTCCGCATAGTACGATATATCTTTTCAAACCTCTCTCCATCCGGGTCATACAATGTCATCTTAATATGCCATGACCCATCTCCATCTTTGGGTGGTTTGTCCCAATCCCACTTATGATCATCGTCCTCACAAGTCCACTTATTCATCCCTAGGTTAATTGGCAAAACTCCTAGGAAATCAATCATCTTCCTAAAAACTAGAGGGTCTTCAAATGGATCCAATTCGGTGTCCCTAGCCAAGAGTTGCTCTACCGTATGTGTTCGGTTCACAAAGTCCTCTTCTAGGTAAAATGGGCGTTGGGGTCCTATGAAGTCTCTATCGATCCAAGGTCCATATCTAGATGGTCTCCTATTTAATTCTAACCAATGGGGTGTTGGTTCCTCACTAGTATCATAGGCATGTTTCTTCACATCATAGACTGACCAAGTGTCACCTTCTCCTAACGCTATCTTAGATTCCTTACAATCAATCATAGCACTAGCGGTCGCCAAAAATCCTCTACCTATCAACAAGGGGCATGTAGGGTCGCTAACCATATCAAGGACGTGGAAATCGGCTAAAATGGTTAGTTTTCCTATGTGTACTAACACGTCCTTGACTACTCCAATCGGGTAAGCAACACTTCCATCCGCTAAACCTATTATCACCTCGGTTTCTTCAAGTTTTCCTAGTTTTAGAGAGGTGTAGAGAGGTAACGGAAGTAGGTTAAGGCTTGATCCAAGATCGGCTAATGTGTCATAAGCCTCCGAATTACCGATCTTGCAAGGTAGAACAAATAAGCCCGGATCATCTAACTTCTTAGGTAGCTTGTTTTGAACGAAGGCGGTCCCTTTTTCGCCTAACTTGAGCTTCTTCTCATCCGACACATCAATAACCGGACTTTCAAGGTGGAGCTCCTTGAATTCTTCGTCAAGGTTTTGAGTGGGAGGTGTTTCAACTATGTTGTTGACCAATTTGGATATCATAACTTCTTGGTCATTTTGAACGACTTGGGTTTGTTTGAAACACGAGCTCATGGAATTGACCGAATAATATTGTGGACAAGAACTAGGAGACAAAACCGACGAGATGGCGTTGACGTTTAGTTTCGGGTTCTTGACTGTGTTGCTAGGGAGTGCTCCCATTTCTCGGTCATTGAGGGCTTTCAACAAAGTGTCAATCTTATTGGTCATCTCGCTTTGTTTTTGTTTGAAATCGGCTTCAAACATGGCCAAACGAGCTTCTTGAGATGCCATAAATTGGGACATCAATCCTTCAAAGTTATTGGTACTACCATTGCTGGAAGGATTTTTGTTGAAAGTATGGTTTGAGGGTGAACCGCTTGATTGAAAACGATTAGGTGGGTTGGAAGAATTGGTATGTTGTGCGTTTTGGTTTTGTTTCCACCTAGGGTTTGGGTGATTTTTCCATGAGGGGTTGTATGAATCACCGTAGGGGTTTGGCTCGGGTTTGAAAGTGTACCACTTGTCTCCCGCTCCGTCGGCATGCGAGGATGCGTAGTCCGCAAAAGCTTGTTCGGGGAGTTCCACGCAATCACGAGTGTCGTGGGGACCACTACATAATTCACATGAAGAAGTGATTTTGTTCACTTGGCTTGAAGGTTTAGGAGCCTCGTAGGATTTCATAAGAAACTTGACTTGGTCTTCAAGTTCTATGATCCTACGGTCGGAAGTGCTTGAATTGTTCGAAGGCAAAGATATTGCCTTGACCGTTTTATTCAAATCACGGGGATCATTCCAACTTTCGTTGTCATAAAGAGCAAGATCTTCTAGGAGAGCCCATGATTGTTCCGCACTTAGATCACGTAGCTTACCACCGGCCGATTGGTCAATGGTTTGCCTCGTGGAGAGATTGATATGGTCATAGAAGATTTGGACTTGGAGCCAAAGTTCTATGCCATGGTGAAGGACTTTTTGGAGTAAGTCCTTGAATCGAGTCCATGCCTCGTAGAGAGTTTCGCCTTGACGTTGTTGGAACATCAAGATATCATTCCTTAGCTTGGTAGTTCTTCCCGGTGGGAAAAACTGAGCAAGGAAACGAGTGGTGAGATCATCCCAAGAGGTGATTGATTGCGTGGTTTTGTAACCTTACAACAGGTTTTACCTCTCGAGGGATCTCAAGAGGCTTACAACCCCACCAGGCAGTGTACCTGACCGATGTAGTATAGTGTAGTGGTAAGTACGGGGGATTGATCGTTCTCCACAGGGAATAGTGTTCGTTAGGTGTGAAAGGCTACTCTAATTAGGTCTAAGGGTTGAGGAAGATTCTTTTTTATGTTTTTATATTTTTATGAAAGCAAGTAAAATCTCGGTTTTGAAGGAGTGGGCGGAATTAGTTGCTAGTCAACTAACCCAAATTACTACGAATGCAATAAAATTAAATAACTGAAAATAAAATGTGGTGAGAAACTTATGTGTAGAGAAATGTGTTTACTTAGATTTCCTTACTCCCTAACTATCTTTTACCGGTTAATTAGTGTGTATTAGTCGCGTGGATGACGGGTGTATTCCTTAATACCATTCGTGGGGTGGCGTACTTACTTCCCCAACTCTACAAGCTCCTACTTCACTCCTATGTCGAGCCGGCTAGGAAGCTCCTAACATGGGATCACTAGAATTCGCTTGTGCATTAAATACGACCATAAAAACCTTTAGTACGCGTTTGGTTCATGTTTCTTAAGACGTTCAAGCAAGTTACCGAATAGGAAGTTAGCCAGTTTTCTTAAGCCTAACATAGATAAACAATCATCCAATACAACTAACAACACACTAACAACCAATAATCAATAGCTAGGTTTCATTAGATCTAAGCAAACACAAGATAAATTTAGCCTAACATGTTAAACAAAAGACAAGAATAAGATAGAATCAAACAACACATAGACATATTGAATGATTAATTGATAACTTATCTTTCAATGAAACATGGAAGATCTCAAGGCAAAAAGCCCTGAAAAAGTAGCTAAAATCGTCTTAGGGTTTTCTCCCAAAATTCCACACACTAAGCTCTCTCTCATGACAAAAAATTAGAAAACTATATATAGATTTTTGGATCTGACGGCGTCACCTTATGGAGTGTGACGCCGTCACCTCGCCGCTTTTAGGGTTCCCGGATGACCATCTTGACGCCGTCCCTCTTTAGCTCTTCAAAAATCCATTCTGGCTTATCAAGGCTTGACGCCGTCTAACCATGAACGTGACGCCGTCCCCTTATGATTTAAGCCGTGACGCCCTTGATCAAGTTAAAGCGTGACGCCGTCAGAATTCACATGCTATTTTCACTGGCCCGTCATGAGTAAATTTCACGTCCAACTTTTCTTGCCAAGCCATGACGCCGTCCAGAGTAAAGTCTGACGCCGTCAAGAGTAACTTTTAGCCGATTTTTGAGACTTTGCCGTTTTCTTCACTTTATTGCTCCAAAAACGTCCAAAATGCCTCCTTTTCCAGATTTCTCCTCAAAAGTACCTAAAATGACAAAAGGAACGATTTAGGGCAATATTTGATCAAATAAATACGATTTAAAGCTTAAATGACCCCTTAAAAGCGGTACACTTTTCGCCTCATCAGTGATGGATCCTGCGGGTAGGCGCTCTAGCCATTGACTAGCTTGGTCCCGCAGAGAGAATTGAAAGAGACGCAGTCGGGTCGTCTCTCGAGTGGCAACATCAAGGTCTATAGAATCAACGATTTTGAGAAAGTCCTTGAGATGTTGATTAGGATCTTCGGAACGAAGTCCATGGAATGCGCATCCGCTTTGCACCAACCGGATGGTGTCGGATCGCAAGGGAGTGACATTGGCTCCTTGAGTGAGCTCAATGGTGTTTCGATAGCCATGGTGGCTAGGACGGGAATAGTCTCCTAAGGTACGGGCTCTAGGAGGTGGGTGTTGTTGTGGTGGTGGGTTGTTGGGATCAAGGATATTACCACCTTCCATGATGTCGGATGGTAATGGTTACGAACAAAGAAACGAAGAAAAAAGATAGACTAAAGAAAATCTAGAAAAATAAAAATCTCACTAGAAAGGAATCTAGTGAGTAGACCTAATAAAATAAAAATTCAACCTAAACAATAACTATTCCCCGACACCGGCGCCAAAAACTTGATGCGTGGTTTTGCGACCTTACAACAGGTTTTACCTCTCAAGGGATCTCAAGTAGCTTGCAATCCCCACCAGGCAGTGTACCTGACCGATGTAGTATAGTGTAGTGGCAAGTACCGGGGGATTGATCGTTCTCTAGGGGAATAGTGTCGTTAGGATTGAAAAACTACTCTAATAGGTCTAAGGGTGAGGGAAGATTCTTTTTTGTATTTTTATATTTTTATGAAAGCAAATAAAATCTCGGGTTTGAAGGAGTGGGCGAAATTAGTTGCTAGTCAACTAACCCAAATAACTACAAATGCAAATAAAATAAAATAACTGAAAATGAAAAGGTTGTGGAACTTATATGGAGAGAAATGTGTTTACTTAGATTTCCTTACTCCCTAACTATCTTTTACCGGTTGATTAGTGTGTATTAATTGCGTGGATGACAGGTGTATTCCTTAATACCAATCGTGGGGTGGCGTACGTACTTCCCCAACTCTACAAGCTCCTACTTCACTCCTATGTCGAGCCGGCTAAGAAGCTCCTAACATGGGATCACTAGAATTCGCTCATGCATTAAATACAACCATAAAAACCTTAGTACGCATTGGTTCATGTTTCTTAAGACGTTCAAGCAAGTTACCATATAGGAGGTTAGCTAGTTTTCTTAAGCCTAACATCGATAAACAATCATCCAATACAATTAATAACACACCAACAACCAATTTTCAATAGTTAGGTTTCATTAGATCTAAGCAAACACAAGATAAATCTAGCCTAGCATGTTAATTAAAAGACAAGAACAAGATATAATCAAACAACACATAGACATATTGAATGATTAATTGATTACTTATCTTCAATTAAACATGAGAGATCCAAGGGTATAAAACCCTTAAAAATGGCAGAAAATTCGTCTTAGGGTTTCTCCTCACAAAGTTGCACACTAATGACTAAAAATTGCAAAACTATATATAGAATTTAGGGGCTGACGGCGTCACGTTGTAGGAGGTGACGCCGTCACCTCGCCGCGGCTAGGGTTCCCGGATGGTCTTCCTGACGCCGTCCCTCTTTAATCCTCCAAAATCCACTCTGGCGCGTCAAGGGTTGACGCCGTCACAATTGTGCTTGACGCCGTCTCTCTTTAGCTTAAACCGTGACGGCCTTGATCACCTTAAAGGGTGACGCCGTCAGACTTCCATTGTAAAACTTTCTGGCGCGTCACGTGTATTTGTCATATCCACCTCTTTTGCCAAGCCGTGACGCCGTCAGGAGCAATCCTTGACGCCGTCACGTGTACTTTTCCAGCAGCTTTGGAGACTTTGTCGTTTTCTTTACTTTTATGCTCCAAAAACATCCAAAATGCTTCCTTTTCCAGATTTCTTCTCCAAAGTACCTAAAATGACAAAAGGAACGATTTAGGGCAATATTTGATCAAATAAATATGATTTAGGGCTTAAATGACCCCCTAAAAGCGGTACACTTTTCGCTTCATCACTACCATTAATGCTTCTTTCCCCAAATGAGAAGAATGCAATACATGAATGGAAAACAGATAAAAGTAAGTTTTACAACTATGTAGATGGAATCAGGTTATGTAATTATACTGGCAGTGTTGAGGCTCTGTAATTGTGTCTACATAGAAACTTATTTTTATTTGAGCAGAGCCGAAACTATGTGATCGTGTCGAAGGAGACGCCATGTAGAGGCTATCGTTTAGTTGTGTCGACAAGGCTTATTCGCATATGTGTCCTCCGTAGTCATTATGACGAGAGACTTATATCAACATTGTGTGAGCTCCGTACTCAATAAGTTTGTGTGAAAGATGCCTTGTTAAAAGAGCTTTGTCTACAATGGACTTATCGTCACGGGTGACATGGATAAAGCTTGGTAGAAAGTTACTTAAGGCTTATTGTTTTCCCTTAACACGCTTAGGTAACTAGATAAGGTTAATCTATATGTGTTTATGACTAATACAATGTAATGATTAACTTCTAACGTTTTAATGAAATGTTAATATAAAAACACACAGTATTTTCAACGTTTAAATTCTTATTAGAAATGAATCAAAGAATCTATTACCCAAGTGTTTTGCGGAACAAACACTTGGGATTGAATAGACAAGGTACGGTGTCTCCTATCTAAACTCAAGCTATGCTTAAGTGGTAACAATTCGACCCACTGAGCTATCTCAGGGATACGTTACTCTTTGTAGAAGAAAAGGGGTATTTGTGAAAGTCTAAGCTTTAATTGCACAAGAATACCTTACCAAATTTTCTTCTATCTGTTTGCTATTTATAGGCAAACATGTTAAGAGTACTGAAGATTAAAACTAGATAAACAAATAGGAAGCGTGTCTAACAACTACAACAGTAGTTGTCATTTCCAAGAACCAATAGGATTGTGCCAATAAGTCTTCGAGTGTCTGACCTTACACTTCTTAGACTTTTGGCCACTTGAGGGATGGTTTGTCTGACCCCGATAAGACTTGTTCTTATCTTCTTAAAACCTTCCTTCTTTTCCCGCCTTTTATTCAGGCATTAGGTTCTTCAGGCATTTGTCTTCAATCTTCAGTTGTTGTTGAGGAGACTGGGTTTAGTGAGCTCTTGTCAAAAGCTCACTGATCCATTACCTTCTTCTTTGTCTCAGGTAACACTTCAGTGAGTACCGCCTCATTGTGTGGTGAATCTTTCTTCTTAGACTCGTCTTGAGCATCTTGAAGGTAACTCACTGAGTGACTGTTCACTCAGTGACTTATAATGTTTTCGGTTTCATTTACACTTAGCTTAATTTGTATTCAAATCTTGTTTTAACGACTCTTGGGTACTGAAGGACCCAACACTTATTCACGAACATCATGTATTTAATATGCATGAATTGTGCTTTATGCTAAAAGCAAAATTAAAGCTCTAACAGAGGTTCTAGGAACATAAGTTATCATTTGTCAATGTTGTATAATCTCCAATGATCATTGTGTCATATGCAGAGATTCAATAAAAGATGGTTTATAATATTCTTAATAAATTATGCTTAAGTGTTTTTGATCAGTTATGAGTGAGCTAATGACTTCTGCTCATACTGAATGTACTAGAAAGTAAATAAGGACACGGAAATAACAAAAACATTATCTTATTAATATTATTACAAGTCCTAACAAAACTATACATAGTACAAGGATAGTGGTGTTTTTGGCAGATTCATTCAGTCGATCTTATAACTTAGGGCTTCAAGCTTTGGCTTCTTGGACTCTAGTTCATGCTGGTCAAGATGCTCTTGAATCTTTGTTCTCAGGTCTTGGCAGAACCTCACATTCTCAGGAGTCTTGATTGGTGAGGAAATCATGAGGAAACCCAGCATTGCCTTGATTCCTGATTGGTCAATATGACTCCATCTTTGGAAGGCTGGGTCTCCAAACTCATCAGTGAAGAACAGACCTCTTTCTGGTTGTTCGATGACCAAGTTGTTCCTGAATGGAACTCCTTCAGGGAGGGCTCTGTTGCAATCCAGACTAGGGACCTTAATCTCAGGCTCAGCTTCAATCTTCTTTCTCTTTCTTGAGGAAGACTGAGAGGGAGCAGGCTGTTCTGCTGAAGCAGGAAGAGGAGAGGGAATACCAAGTACCTGAGGTGTTGCTGCCAATCTTTCATACCTCAGACTCAGGGACTTCAAAAGACCAGGGACCACAACATTTTATTTTTTTGCTATTATTAGACCCAACTCATCTAATTCTGTGATCCCAAAGTCAGCGAATCTGATGGGGTTATGAACCTCAAAGTTTCTCTTGTCAGCACCTCTGTAGACAGTAACAATGGCAGGCTTGGTGTTTCGATGAATCTTGACATCAGTGATTGGTTCTGGTTTCAACCTGCTTGTCATGACCCACTGATATCTCTCAATCCTGTTCTGCCTAATCTCTTCAGCTCTCTTTAACCTTTCTTCCCTTTTCTCCCTGAGGGCCAACATCTCAGCAGACTGAGCTTTCACGAAGGTCTCCCTACCTTTTCTTCCTAAGACAACTTTTGGAGGCAACCCAATCTTTTTGGCCTCTTCATGTACCACCTGAATAAGAGCAGCCTTGCTTGCCCTTTATTCATCAGCTGCCTTCTTCATTGCCTCCTCTTTCTCCATATGAGCCTGAATTTCCTCATTTGTGAGAAGAAGTATTTTTCCATTTACCTCATAAGGGACCCTGACTGGCTCATCAGGGTCTTGCCTTCTTTCAGAGGAAGCAGGCACCAAGATTGTAGACTCAGGCTCAGTGGTTGTTAGAATGCCTTTGCCTTTGTCTTGGTGGGATGCAGATGGGTTTGTCTCAGGAACCTCCCCCTCAGTGTGAGAAGGAGGTTGTTCAGGTTGTTCTTCTTCAGTGACTCTCTCCCCCTCAACTGTTGCTTGACCTTCGGTGAGAGCAAAATTTGGTGTGCTCACTGAAGTTGAGGGAGCCTGACCTTTGAATGCCTGATAGATCTCAGTCATCATTGATTTGATGTCTGAGGTGTCCTTCTGAAGAGTTGAGACCTTAGCCTCAAGAGAAGCCTGAGAAGCCTCTAGTGCAGTCATCCTTGGCCCAAGAGTCCAAGCCATGGAAGAAGAAGAATTAGCCAAAGATGCCATGTGGGACTCCATAAGACCCAGGGAAGACCTGATGGAGTCCACTATAGAGCTGAATCCCCGAATATTTGAGGAGGTCAACATGTTTACCAGCTCAGCCAGCTGAGTAGATTGTTGCTGGTAGATCTCAGAAGCCTGAAGAATTGTCTTGTTAAGCTCAGGGTCATCTTTCACTGACGATTAAATAGTTTCAACGCTATTTTGTATTACGGTGAGAGACTCATTGAACAACTTAAGATTATGATCAAGATTCGTCAGGGAGAAGGAGATAGATGACTTGTGCTCATTAACATCATCATGATAGGATTCCACTGATTCCTTCAGATCGACATAATGAACAGCAGCTTCAGTGTGTTGATCAAACAATTCTTCAGTGAGCCCAGTAAAGAGAGCATTGTTGGCCTTTTGTAGGAACTTGACCAATTGCCTTTCAGTCAGAGGAAGAATGTTGTCATACTTCTTGAGCTCAGGAGGGCAGGATGATTCAGAATCTGAAGAATGATCAGCCTGAGATTCAGATTCTTCACCATGAGGAGAAGACTGATGCGATTGTTCAGTAGGTTGGGCATCAGTCTCCATGTCATCACATGCCTCAAAAACTTCCTCCTCACTCTCTTCCTTAAGATCATCTTCAGAATCAAGAAGAGCCTTAATATCCACCATAGACTCGATCTCCAAAAAGGTACCCGGCTCCTCTTCATAGGAAGACTTGCCTTGGTTTTGGCCAGGTCCTGACCCCGCCATAAAAACTGAGTGGGTTTGCTCAGCCTGGCTAACCATAATAACTGATTTCTCAGCCTGGTGTTTGGGGCCAGTTCCCAAGAGAATGGATCCGCCTGAGGGGTTTATGGGTTCCGTATCAGCGGGTGGTTTATATCCCTCTGACTCTTTGTCCCCCTTAGCGCCTTCAAGTCCTGATGGGTGTTTTTCAGAACTATCATGAGGCACTGTTTGTGATGATTGATGGACCCCCTTCCCATCAGGGTTGTTCTGCCCTTTTGGGGATTCAGGGTCCTTGACTCCCTAAGACCCTGAATGTGATTTCTCAGGGACGTTAGCGGGATGTGATTGGGTGTGGGTCCCCTTCCCAATTGAGTAGTGCTGCTCAACCGAGGATTCAGGACCCTTTTCTCTCTCAGGCCCTGATTGTGATTTGTCAGTGCCTTCATCGGGATGTGAATGGGTGGAGGTTCCTGACTCCAATGACTTGTTTTTGTCAGTGGAATCATGAGGAAAGGGTTTTCCCGAGGACACTGAGGATGATTTCTCAGTATCCTCCATTGGCGTTTGTTTTTGGGTCAAGAGGGTCTCAGTGACGGGTGTCTCAGAGGTCTCGGCCAAGTTTAACCCTTGTTTAGGGTTGTTTGAGGCATCAGTCTCAGTGACGAGTGGTTTGGGTCTAACCACCTTACTGGACTGACCCTTCTTTGTCTTCTTCACCTTCTTTGTAGGTGAAGGTATTGGAGAAACAGGTTCTCCCCCTTAATAACCACCAGCATGTAGTTAGTCAGGGCAATGGGTTGTTCCTTAGGAATGCCACTAGTATAATTGGTCTTATGTAGGACATCAGGTTTTGTACCTTCAACATCGGACCTAACATAGTCAGGACCTAATAGGTCCTGAAGCACGCAGGAAATAAACCTAGGATAAGACATAAGTCTTTGCCTAGATTTCCCTGAGAGCTTGGCAACAAGGTCACGGAAGATTATTCCTTCGATATCTATTTTTCTACCCTCCAGAAGACTGAACAACATCAATTGTTGTGATGAGTTCAACTGCTCCGTGGAGGATTTATTCCCTCCAAGGACCTGAATGATGAAGGTCATCAGGATCCTCCAGATAGGGTGGAACCATGTTTTAACTATTGGAGCCTTCTCCAATAAGGCTCCGGCGGCCATTGTAGGACGCTTAAGGTCATGAGGGACTAGATAAAGCAATTCTGCTTTAACCTATTGGTCAGTAGGGTTGGGCTCAAAGGCCTCAGCAAAATCAAGACCAGTGGCCTTGATGAAGGTTTTATAATCCAGGGAGAGGGTCCTTCTCCCATTCATCACTGTGAATGTGATGATGGATTCTTTGGTGTCCTCAGGGTTGGTTGCCACTGAAGTACACCAGAATTCCCTCAAATAGTCATGGTAGATGACTGAGGGGGTCTTGGTGAATGCCGTAGCAAGAAAGCAGTTTTGAAGATACTTCACTACATTCTTGTACGCATAGAACTTTTGTGGATAGGCAAAGTTTCCTACCACATTGTTCTTGGTGAGGTCTACACCCTCCAATGTGAAGTCCACATTAGGAGCGCATTTGATAGCTTTAGAAGAAGTCATTTGTATTGGTAGGTCTGGGTTAACAAATGATTCTGGGTTTCTAAAGGCTAAGAACACACACACAAGATTTAGTTTTTTTTGAAAGAAAGGGCAAAATTTTGCTTAAGATTTCTAAAAAACATGTGTGTGTGTGTTTTTTTTTTTGTATGGGGGTATTTATAGGGAAGTGAAGTGGAGGGTAATTTGGGTATTAAGCGGATTTTATTTATTCAAAAATAATTTTTTGGAAAACTGTTTTGGGATCCGCATTTAATGCCACCACTCCACTTTCCCTGGTTTGGCGCAACAGTCAAGGTGAACAGTTGAGCAGTTCTGCAAAAATGTAATTTGCAGAGATGAGTCATCACATATCTGTAATGTGATTGGAGAGGCACTTAATGCCAAGTGGGAATGTGGGGGCCCAGAGGTGGAAGCCAGAAAGGCAAAAGAACAAATATTCTTATATTAAATAAGAATTCAGTTACCAACCTCGGACATTTACTAACTAGATACTTAGAGCATTTAAGTTAGTATTTAATGTCTCTTGAGGGCCCTGAATGACTTTTTATTCAGTGAACCTGATTGTCAGGACTTGGGTTTGAGTCACTGATGGTTCTAGTGTTCAGGAATTTGGGTTTAATTCCTGAGGTTCAAGGGTTCAGGAACTTGGGTTTAGTTCCTGAAGTCCAACATTTCAGGAACTTGGGCTTAGTTCCTGAGGTTTCAGTGATTCTTTTCACTGAAGTACACATTGAGTCAGGGACCTGGATTTTCATAATTTACAGTTATTTGGATGGAATCAATCAGTGGACTGACTTTCAATATCCAACATTCCAAGTTCATCTTTCAGTCTTGTGAAAGTTGGTTCATCCAATGGCTTGGTGAATATATCAGCTAGCTGATATTCAGTAGGAATGAAGTGTAATTCTATGTCACCATTCATGACATGGTCCCTGATGAAATGATATCTAATATCAATGTGTTTTGTTCTCTGATGAAGAACAGGGTTGTTTGAGATGGCAATTGCACTTGTGTTATCAAAAAAGATGGGAACCATCTTGTACTGAATTCCATAGTCACTGAGTTGACTTTTCATCCAGAGTACATTTGCACAACAACTTGCTGCTGCAACATATTCAGCTTTGGCTGAGGACATGGCAACTGACTGTTGCTTCTTAGCACTCCAACAGACTAGTTTTCCACCAAGAATTTGGCAGGAGCCTGAAGTGCTTTTTCTGTCCATGTTGCATCCAGCATAGTCAGAGTCTGAGTATCCTTTAAGATCAAGACCTGAGCATTTTGGATAGTATAATCGAAGGCTTGGAGTACCTTTCAGGTACCTGAATATCCTTTTCACAGCAGTGATATGAGATTCTCTTGGGTCAGATTGATATCTGGCACACAAACAGACTGAGAATTGGATATCAGGCCTTGATGCAAGTAGATACATCAGTGATCCTATCATTCCTCTAAAAAGAGTTTGATTTACTGGTTTTCTAGTGAGATCATGACCAAGGTTGTTTGGGGGTACCATGAGAGTTTTGACTGAGGCACAGTCACTGAGCTCATACTTCTTCAGTAGGCTTCTGACATACTTCTCTTGACTGATAGAGGTTCCTTTATCAGTCTGCTTGATTTGAAGACCAAGGAAGTAAGTCAGTTCTCCCATCATGCTCATTTCAAATTTCTTTGCCATTAGTTTTTCAAATTGTTTGCAAAGTTTGAAACTTGTTGAGCCAAAGATGATGTCATCAAAATACACTTGTACCAGTATGACATCATTATTTGTCTTGTATATAAACAATGTGTTGTCTATCTTGCCTCTGACAAATTTGTTTTGGATCAGGAAGGCTAAAAGAGTTTCATACCATGCCCTGGGAGCTTGTTTCAATCCATAAAGGGCTTTGTTAAGCTTGCAGACATAGTCAGGAAACTCATGGCTTTCAAATCCAGGAGGTTGCTGAACATAAACTTATTCTTTCAGTGAACCATTTAAGAATGCACTTTAAACATCCATTTGGTACACCTTGAAGTTCATGTATGTAGCAAAAGCAAGGAAGATCCTGATGGCTTCCATCCTGGCTACTGGTGCAAATGTTTCTTCATAGTCAATGCCTTCTTGTTGATTATAGCCTTTGGATACAAGTCTGGCTTTGTTCTTAATAACTATGCCATTTTCATCAGATTTGTTTTTGAATACTGATTTCATGCCAATGACTAAAACATCTTCAGGATACTTGACCAAGGTCATTACCTTGTTTCTGTCAAATTGTTCTAGTTCATCATGCATGGCCTGAAACCAACTTGGGTGATTAAGTGCTTCCTTGACACTTTTGGGTTCAATTGTGGAAATAAAGTCCACAAATAGGCATTCATTGGCTGAGGCTGCTCTCAGTTCAGCAGCCATGCTTCTTGTGAGCATGCCTTCAGTAGGCTCACCAATTATATTGACAAGTTCTATATCCTGAGACCTAGTCCAACTGTCCTGAGGTCTTGGAAACTGATTAGAGCTTGTAGAGGCCTGATGGGTAGGATCAGGATCAGACACATGATGATCTTCAGTATCTTGAGTGTCTGAGTGGGTTGACTCATCACTGTGATTGTTTGTTTCCTGAGTATTCTTTACTGACTAAATGATTTCATCAATACTTTGTGCTTCAACAAACTCAGTGATGGTTGGGTAAGGAAGGTTATGGGGAATGATGCAATAGGAGATGTCAGCATTTGCTTGGCACTGAGTGGAAGGACCATTTTCAGGATGATGTTCATCAGGAGGATATCTTGATGATTCATCAATACCTATCTCTTCCACTGAGTTGTTAGAGACACTGATAGCATCAGTGCTCTCATCAAAGGTAACATGAAATGTTTCCTCAGTATGCTGTCTCCTAGTATTGAACACCCTGAAGGCCTTTGAGACAAGGGAGTATCCATCATCAGCTTTGGCATCAAATTTTCCTAAGTGATCCTTGTGATTATGAATAAACACAGGACACCCAAAGACATGAAAGTAGCTGATGTCAGGGATCCTTCCCTTGAATAACTCATAAGGAGTTTTGCTATGTCTCTTGACAATGATGGATCTGTTTTGTGTGTAACAGGCAGTCTTTACTGCTTCAGTCCAAAAGTGTTTGGAAAGGACTGATCCATTTAGCATTGTTCTGGCTGCTTCAATGAGAGTTGTATTTTTCCTTTCAGCCACACCATTTTGTTCAGGTGTGTATGGTGAGGAAAGTTTTTGGGAAATTCCTTTCTCATCACAGAAACATTCAAGTTCATAATTTTTGAACTCTGTTCCATTGTCAGTCCTAATCTGTTTGACCTTGATGTCATTTTGATTTTCAATGTTCCTGACAAAGGACATTATTGTTTCAGCTGCCTGACTCTTTTTGATCAGGAAGTATACCCAAGTGTATCTTGAGTATTCATCCACAATGAACAGAGTATATTTCTCATGGTTAATGGATCTAGGACTAATTAGTCCAAATAGATCCATATGGAGAAGATGTAGGCAGTTCCTGATGGAAAAGTTGGTTTTGGTTTTAAAGGGATGCTCTGTGATGTTTACCTTTTTCACAAGCTGAGCATGGTTTATCCTTTGAAAACACAAGATATGGTAAGCCAAGGACCTTGTTTTGTTTAACATGGTTGTTTATGTTTTTGAAATTTAGGTGGGAGAGTCTCTTATGCCAAAGCCAATTGAGAGTATCAGTGGCCTTGGTAAAGAGACAAGTTCCATTATGAGTCAGACTGGTCATGTCCAACACATAAACATCATGTCTTCTTGGTGCAATAAGGACAACTTCCTTATTAGCATTGAAGATGATTCCTTGTTTATCATCAAACTGAACTATGTATTTAGCATCACATAGTTGACTGACACTGATCAAATTGTATTTAAGACCATTTACATAAGCTATCCTAGTAAAGACTATACCATTGCAGTTTACTGAACCATAACCTTCAGTGAGAAATGATGAGTTATCAGCAAATATCACTTTGGGTCCTGATTCATCAACATACTTGTGTAGATACTCCTTCACACCAGTCATGCTCCTTGGACATCCACTATCTAGATGCCAAACAGGATCCCTGGCATGTTTCTGCATAAATAGTAAACTGGGTTAGTTCTTTCTAGGACTCCACTTCTTGGAGGGCTTAGCTTTGGGGGTCTTTTTAATATTTACAATTGATTTATGGTCAATGGTGGAGTGGACTGAGCTACCACAAATTATGCATTTGATTGCAGATGTAGACTCAGTAGACTGAGAGGCTGACTTTGTCATACCTCTTCTGGCCTGAATGGCCTTATCACCTCCTGAGGTGTCATGAGTGGAACTTCCACTATTTTCACAAAATTGTCAATTTGACAATCCTTAGGATGGTGATCATTGAACCCACAGTAAGGGCAAGGTGCAAAAGGTTTTGCCTTTTGATGTGCGTGTCGTTGTGTTCAAGTTTTAAAATTTATAAACACGATTTATCCAATTCTTTAATCACACATACGAGCAAGTATACTCGTCCGTGGTAGTAAAGGTGGATAAGTCAAGATCGTCCCAAGGGAATTGGGGTTTAGGTTTAGTAAAATAAGTTTTAGCAAAAAGGGTGTCAATCCAATTTGAAGTAAAAAGAAAGCAAGGTTCAATCAATCAAAAACAAATATACTTGTGTGTGATTCTATGACCAATTGTTTAGAGTAACCAACCAAGTTGGATGTGACTTGTAGTGATGCACAACTTAATATGAATGATTCACAATCAATGGTTTTTATCATGAGAAATCATATCTAGAATTCAATCTCCTAGTTAATTCCTTTCGGCCTTGATTAACTATTACGACAATTCTTTTAAGCTTTTTGTTGTTTGAAAGCATTTCTTATCTTAAGAATTCCTACGAATCCTTTCGGCCTTTTTCGTGATGAAATCGTTTCCAAATCCATTTTAATGAGTCAAGATGGTGTTTGTCACACACCATAATCCATACTAATTCGTGCACAAACTTTTTGGAATAAAAACATAAAGAAAACTCCTTTCGGCCTTTGTTAGTCTTTAACATTGTTTTTACCAACCAATTAAGCAAGATTAGATTGTATCTCAACAAACTCATAAAACAAGATATGTTTTCATGCATCACTATGATAAGATTACTCCAACAATTGTCACATCATACACACACAAGTACAACCAAAATCACTCCATAACAATCATAATAAAACACAAGTAATTAACCAAACTTTCATTCATCTTATAGTAAAAGTAAAAGTATTTCATAATAACTCAACAAGAAATACCTAATCGAGGAATTACAAGAACTAGAATTGTGGAACTATAGTAATCCACAGTCCTCCAATCTCCTTTTATTACACGTAAACAACTCCTCACACGGACACAACTCTTGAGACTCGAACTCAAGGCTTCCTGGACGTTTTCACAGCAACTACAAGCTTTCGGGCAATAATAATAAGTTAGTTAGACTTGATGTAAGCCTTACTCGATTTGCCTTTGGGTTGTCACCTCCCAAAAACTTCTCTCTTTGTAAACTAGCCAAGGGTTTCTTAAATAAGTGAGGAAACCCTTATTCTCCAAGCAAAAACGTCTAATATCAGTAAATAGCAGAGAAATGATAAGCCTCAATGATTATGGGGCTTAACTTCTTCATTAAATGCAACTTTGTAACTCCAGCGTCGGCCAACCGATCGGTATTTGGCTCCAACCGATCGGTTGGAGCTCACGGTAAAATAACCTTCTCCCATCAAATTCGGATGCGGCTGCCATCCGATCGGATGGATCACTCTGCCATACAACTTTATTTTTTCTTTCTCTTTTCTCGTTACGTGCTTGATCCTTCGCTGTACCACTACTTCCTATCATAGAACTTGATCTTTTCTTGATATATAAGCATGGAAATCTTGAACTAATCAAATCCTTGAAGTATCGCGTGGTTTCTTTCTCGTAATTCTCCAAATGTACATAATCTCTTCATTTCTTTGTCTTTTCCTCAACTTTTCCTGTACTTGGCTATATTTACTTGCATACACACTTTTTCATCATTTAGCAACAAATACACATAAATATAACCAAATATGATGCACAAAACTAGCAATAACGCGCCCAAAAACATGTTAGATTTAAGCGTTATCAAATCCCCCACACTTGAGTTCTGCTCGCCCTCGAGCAAGTTTAATTTTTAGAAAAACTGAACTCAATGACATTTTCATTATGATTATAAAAAGCTAACAACCATCCCAATAGGACAATTGTTATTTTACTTTAATTATGAAAAATCTTTGAAATATACGCAAGTTAAATCGAGCTTGATAACATCACTAAGCACCTCACAAAGGAAATTTTAAATTCACACAACACTCGAGGGTATATTTGATTGTAAATCACTCAATCGCTCAGTCATGATTCATGTTTCTTACCATAAGCTTGTACTTGTATCAAAACAACAAAATAAAACATCAAAGAGGTCTTTTATTTGGTTTTAGGTTGAAGGGTTTTGATTACCTAGCTAATGTGTAAATACTTCATACAAGAACATCATAGCTCGCTAACAATGAATCTTTGTTTAGTTAAGCAACGGATGGTCACTAGATTGTACCTTGGTTCGCTAACGACGTTACATGCATAACGGATGGTCACCAATTTACTCACTAGATCGCTAACAACGTTTTTCAACTATTCAAAAACTCGGATGGTCACTAGAACATCCATGTACTACATATCTCAACAAAGCCATCACTAAATCCGGATGCTCGAAAGCTAACAACGAATAAAGTAATTGGTAAGGGTAAGGATAAGACATGGGAATTTTGATTTGGTTCTACAAAAAAAATCAAATAAGAATCAAGTCCAAATTCCGTCCCAAACTCTTTATATCACAAATGATTACTCCACCAAACTTCTTCGATTTTATTCCGAATTTCATATAAACTCTTCCCTTCCTTAATAGCTCATTGACTATTTTATTTTCATCACTCCATACTTTCATAGCTCATTGGCTTTTCTCTTTTTCTTTTTTATTTTATTTTATTTTTATTTTATTTTTATTTTTTTTAACACAACGTCCCCCCCACACTTTGGATGAGCACACGCTACAAAAAATACAAATAAGAGCAGCGACCTCCTTCTTCATTGAAATAACATATACACATACAAGGTGTGGTCAACATGCAATCCTCAAAAATAAATAGTTTTGAACTTCATTTGAACTTGATTCGGGAAAGTCTAAGGTGTAAGGTGTAAAATCTTTTTGTACTTTTCTGGATTTAATCAAAAGAAAAGATAGGCTCAAAAGGGTGTAACTAAGGGTATCTAGCGTATAAGATAACGCTAACAAATGGGTTCCAATTACTTAAGACAACTAACTAATGCGGTTAGCAAAAATAAATTGTAAATGGAAGGCCATTTGGTGAAAAATCTTAATTTGCCTCTTATCATTTGAATATATTTTATTACTTGAAAGTAATTTTAACCGTAATGCATAACAAGTACAAGTTCTAGAATCAACATAATCACCGGCACACTCATAACGAAATATAAAGCATAAGAAGTGCTTTATACAAAAAGGCTTAAATCCTCACAATTTAAAGTGGTGATAAAATGTACTAGCAATAGTGATCAATATCTCTCATAACTTGATTACATTCCAAAAAATTTTAAATAGCCTTATTTTTACCATTGAATCAATTCATCTAACAACTAGAAATAATCAAGGACGAACACATTCTAGTTACTTGAATTCCAAAATCTACTAAATCAAAAATTAAAATTAAAACAATTTTTCCTATTTCTTCCCTCCCCTACACTTAAGTTTTGCATTTTCCTCAATGTAATAAAACAAACTTCAAAGTAAAGGAAATAGGAAAAAAAAATAGAGAAAAAAAAATAAACACTACCTGGACAAAAAAAAATTCGCATAGGCTTATTTGATCATAAGTAGGCACATGAGTTCTTCTAACTCCAAATATTTGATCAACACTAAACTTCCGTCAATTCTTCCCCTGCAAACACTGCAAACACTATACTCGAAACAACAAAATAAAATACCAAACCAAATATAAAACATAATAAAATAAAAATAATCCAAAATAAACCAAAATCATAACCATAAATCCTACGAAAGTTAAGTTAAAGAAATAGAAATAGAAATCAACCATCATTGCCTTTTAAAACATAACCATAACATCATTAACCATCAGTCATCGGACTCCATGTTGTCCGGGTTAATCCTCTCATCTTCACTTTCTTCAACCTCTTCTTCATCATCACCATCATCTTCATTCTCATCATCACTAAAAACTGAAAAAGCTTGTCTTTTTCTTCCAACCCCCGTTGAAGAACCGCCCACATCAAAGCTTGTGGCTCCAACGTTGGGAACTCTTCCATAAACCAGCACTGGGTCAGGAAATGATGCGTACCCAGGATATGGGTAAGGGTATTGGCCAGGATACGGGTCATATTCCAATGGGTAGGGTGGAACATTTGGTGGGTTGTAGGGAGGTACCTCATAATTAGCTTGATGAGCCACATGTTGAAGCATCGGCATTGAGTAATCATAGTTATAATTTTTCCTCAACATTATAGAATCTCTCCACACATCCCTATGCTCAATCTCATTCAATTCACGATTCCAATCTCCCCATCCTGAGTCAAAACTACCCGGAGCATGAACATTCGCAACATGTGGTGGTGGTTGATACAGTTGTTGTTGATAAGGTTGTTTTGGTGCTCCTCGAGGTGCGGCCATGTGCGGCTCTATCTAAGCTCCCAACTCTCTTGTCTTCCTATTCAATGCTTTATTAAAACTTTTATCATCCCACGTCTCACTGTCCATCATTTCGAACATTTCGCTAACTCAGTTTGAACATAATAACCCAAGTTTCTCACCAACTTGGTAACATAGTGACCTCCACAAATCGCACTATTATCTTTTATTCCAGGTGCTCTCCTTGAAAGATACTCGGCTATTATCCAAGCCACATTCCCATTTTTCTCTTCCAAAAACTTCATTACCCACAAATCCGGTTGATTACACTTATCTCGACTCCCCGTCCTATGTAAAACACCCCATGCAATCAGTTTCTGCAAAATCCTCAACAGTGGGTTTCTTAACTTGGACGAATTCCTTCTAGTACAACTCGGATCACCAACTCTGTTCCAATATTCAGCTAAACCTGCATAATCATTATGTTTCCGAACTAATCTTATAAAGTGATATGCAAACAAACGGTGCATAATTTCATCTTGGGTGTATAGGCCAAGAGCGACAACGAACTCCGGCAAAGTAAACACATGCTCTCTACCACAAAGCCTAAACCAAACACATTTATCATTCACTAAATCCACAACCTTCCTTTCAAAATAAAATGTGGAGAAAAACTCCAAACACCATTCTCGATTAACATCCTCGTAAACACTAAACGCTCTCTCCCACGAAAAATCTTCAAAACTTTCACCATCTCCCTCATAAACATACGATATTCTCATCAAATTCCTTAACTCCATTTCACATTCAAATTCATGAAATAAACTCCAATCAACTAACCTTGGCTTAGCAAGTCTTCTCCCTTGTAACTTCGAAAGACGCTCACGAAAAGCGTGCTTTTCCTCTCTCCCCAGGTTGCTAAACTTCAAATTTTCATTACGCTCCTGATTAAGAGTGTACTTGACCTTTTCTCTCGCATTCCTTTTTATGTACTTTGCTACAATCGGATTACCATCTCCACGTGACGAACTTGATCCTCCTGCAAGATAACTCTGTAGAAAAACACAAACATATGATAGGATAAGAGCATAGAAACTAAGCATGCATGATCTAGAAGTCTGAATCGGATAGACTGAATACTAGCCTCCAACCGATCGGTAATGCCCCGCAACCGAATCGGTTGGGCATTCTGTTACAAAATTTTTTCTTTGTTCGACTTCCAATCAATTCTAACAAATCCTACTCTTCCCTATCCTGCATTTGATCAATCACTATGGTCTCTACATATCCCACTTATCTCCAAATCATATCCATAACATACTCGCATGATCAATCTTAGAACATATGAACATATGAACACTTTCAAAAATCAAAACCTTATCAATGTTCTAATCCACAATGCATCATCCTAAAAACATTAATTAACATCTAAACAACATCTGGAAATCATCACTTTCAACCCAGAATTGATTCAAAGTTTCGACCCATTTGATCTAAAAATCCAATCAATTCATTCTTTCTCAAAACTTAATCAATCTATCTCATTCTTTTTGCAATGAATTCCTCAATCATTTACCCATCTATTCCAGAAAAATTACATCTTAATTCGAACTACATCAAAAACGCCCAAACTTTGACCTAATTCAATCAACTCAAATTAAAATATAATTGATACTATTTAATGATGTTACTTACTTGCTTAGGTGCCATTGATGATCTTTCAACTCTCCTGCAACTCTTAATAGCCTTCTAATGGTCGAATTAATGAACCCTAAGTGTAGTGGAATGAGTGTGTGTGTGTTTTTTATGATTTTTGAAATCTTGAGTATATATACTTCACTCCATCCGATCAGTATTTCAACCAACCGATTCGGATTGAATTTTTGCAAAACTCACTTTTTCTTCTTTCTTTCAACACCTTGACTCTTGTAAGAACAAAATGAGAAATGTTTTCACTATTCCAAAATACCTCTTTTTAAGTATGAAAAATACCCAACACACTTATTCTACCAACTTGTTATTCAATCTATCTCTACAACTTCTAAAACAAAACTTAACTCCATAAATTAAAACTTAATAAAACCAAGATAACCAAAAGGTCTTAACTTAACTCAAACTTAAATGCAAATATTAAACTACTAAAAATGCATTAAAATAAATAAAACAAACAAACACTAGCACAAGCCTTGTGCTTTTATTCTTCAACTTTTGTCTTCATCCTTCAAAATATTCATGCTTCAAGATGTCTTCATTTTGAAATTTTCCGGACAACTCTCGATTAGTCACTTGCGTTTTAAACTTCCTTGCAAAATTTCTTCCATCCGGACAAACTATATCAAACTTCACATGCCATTCTCCATCACCTTCTTCCTTCTTGTAAACACTAGCTCCTTCGGGTCCCCATTCCAACTTCTTCAATTGAACCGGTAAAGATCCAAGAAAATCTGTCAATTTATTGAACACAAAAATATTCTTAAATGGGTTATAGAAAACCTCCATAGCTAAAGCTCTTTCCAACTCATCTTCAATACCAAAGAAACTAGGGACAATCGGCCCATATTTAGGTCTTCCCTCTTCATCTCTACCAACTTCGAAACAACCTAAATGATCTTCTTCTTCTTCATCTTCATGCACTTCCTTCACAATCTTGCCTCTAGGTCTAGGATAGTAAGTATGCTTCAAGATTCCATCACTAATAGTCATAGTACCTCTACCCATATCTATAATAGCTCCGCAAGTTCTCAAAAACGTTCTTCCTAACAACAATGGTAACTCCTTATCCACCAGAATATTAAGCACAAGAAAATCGGCTAAGAAAGCTTGATATCCTACTTGAACTCTAACATTCTTCACTTCTCCCATTGCTTTTGCTCTTGAATTATCAGCCATAGTAAGATTATATTGATTTGGTTGAGGATTACCAAGTCCTAATCTTTTGTATAATGGATACGGCTTCACATTCACACTTGCTCCTGTATCGGCCAATGCATACATCGCATCGGTTCCATTTACCTTAATTGGTAACACGAAATTTCCCGGATCGCTCTCTTTCTTAGGCAACCCATTCTCAACTATCCTTTCCCTTGCAAACTCATAAAAATTCTTATCCTCTAGCCTAGCTGTTGCCATCATAACCGCATCTAACTTCTTCCTATAAGTCATGTAATTGTTCAACACTTCCATAACCGGCTTTTCCTCCATAAGCTCCTTAAACTTCATTTCTAAGTTTTCCAAAAATGCTTCCTTCTGCTCTTGAGTCAATGGTTTAACTTCTTGGGGTGATTTGGGTGGTGAACTTGATGAAGAACTCTCATTCTTAGGGGTGGAGGGTTGGGTAAGTTTGTTAAGTGGTGCTTTCTTTCGATTTGCCTTTCCCATTTTCACAATCTCTCCTCTACCTTCCTTCTTCTCTACCATCTCATCATCTACATCAATTCTCATCTCTCCCAAAGCAAAATCAACCCTACATTTAGTCTTAACCATAAAATTTCTACCAAACATCACTTCTGGTTCACCCGCATTTCCATATTCCAACACAACAAAGTAGATCTTGAAAACATGACCATGAATATTAACATTCACATCTCGCACTATCTTTCTCCCATAATCTTCATAATCAAGCCTAACAAAGCCAAGCTTGCCAAGCATCTCCTCCGTAATACAATTTTCACCATACTCCATATTAAGTTGAGCATCCCAAGCTTTAATGCCTTCTACACCACATGGTGTAGCATACCTCATAAATGGTACATCAAACTCTCTAGGTGGTGCTTGTGTAAACACAACTACTCTTTTCTCCTTAGGTAAACAAACAATGCTTTCGCCAACTTCTTCTTTTCCTTCTAAACCAACCTTAGCTTCGTCCAAAATACTTTCCAGTTTCTCCAAAGAATCACCTGAATCTTTCAACATCTCTTCCAAATTTCTCAAGTACTCCGAAACATTGCTTAAACTCTCCATTCTACTTAAGCACTAACTATAACATAACCACAAAAACAAAAATCCAAACTATTAGCATGAGGGTTAGTTATAATCGAATCATATCCAAATGTAAAACCAAAACAAGCAAACAAACAACTTCAAACTTTTAAAACATCAAAACAACTGAAAATTAAAAATCACAAAAACTTTTACCGAGGCAACCATCCGATTGGTATTACATTCCATCCGATCGGATGGACAAAATGCAAAAAATGAAATCGCCCCAACCGAATCGGATGTGGGCAGCGTCCGATCGGTTAGATCGAAAAACTTAAATTTTTTATTTATTTATATAAATATATTTATATATTAAAACTAAACTTATAACCTTTTTATAATTTTATTTTTTTAAAGAAGAAACTAAATAATTAAAATTTAACTAATTAATAAAAACTAACAATTAACTACCAATCATTAAACTAATTAATCAACTTTTAACCTTAACTTAATAATCATAAAACTAATTATCAACACATTTAATAAAAACTATTAAACTACCACACATTAAACCAAAAATTAACTAAATTAACTAAGCATTTATCATATTAAAACTCTTCTAATAACCTTAAATTAATTATCCTAATTAATCTACTACTTAAACTAATTAATCATAGCATTAATGAGACATAAAAACTGAAAGATAACAAAAATTACTAAAACAAAAATATTTACCGAGACCACCAACCGATCGGATGGTTCCGAACCAAACTCTTTTTTTTTTTACTTTTTACTTTTTAACTTTAAAAAAAAAAACTATGCTACTAAGCCCAACTACCAAGAAAATCTTAACAATTCCCCGGCAGCGGCGCCAAAAACTTGATGTGCGTGTCGTTGTGTTCAAGTTTTAAAATTTATAATCACGATTTATCCAATTCTCTAATCACACATACGAGCAAGTATACTCGTCCGTGGTAGTAAAGGTGGGTAAGTCGAGATCGTCCCAAGGGAATTGGGGTTTAGGTTTAGTAAAATAAGTTTTAGCAAAAAGGGTGTCAATCCAATTTGAAGTAAAAAGAAAGCAAGGTTCAATCAATCAAAAACAAATATACTTGTGTGTGATTCTATGACCAATTGTTTAGAGTAACCAACCAAGTTGGATGTGACTTGTAGTGATGCACAACTTAATATGAATGATTCACAATCAATGGTTTTTATCATGAGAAATCATATCTAGAATTCAATCTCCTAGTTAATTCCTTTCGGCCTTGATTAACTATTACGACAATTCTTTTAAGCTTTTTGTTGTTTGAAAGCATTTCTTATCTTAAGAATTCCTACGAATCCTTTCGGCCTTTTTCGTGATGAAATCGTTTCCAAATCCATTTTAATGAGTCAAGATGGTGTTTGTCACACACCATAATCCATACTAATTCGTGCACTAACTTTTTGGAATAAAAACATAAAGAAAACTCCTTTCGGCCTTTGTTAGTCTTTAACATTGATTTTACCAACCAATTAAGCAAGATTTGATTGTATCTCAACAAACTCATAAAACAAGATATGTTTTCATGCATCACTATGATAAGATTACTCCAACAATTGTCACATCATACACACACAAGTACAACCAAAATCACTCCATAACAATCATAATAAAACACAAGTAATTAACCAAACTTTCATTCATCTTATAGTAAAAGTAAAAGTATTTCATAATAACTCAACAAGAAATACCTAATCGAGGAATTACAAGAACTAGAATTGTGGAACTATAGCAATCCACAGTCCTCCAATCGCCTTTTATTACACGTAAACAACTCCTCACACGGACACAACTCTTGAGACTCGAACTCAAGGCTTCCTGGACGTTTTCACAGCAACTACAAGCTTTCGGGCAATAATAATAAGTTAGTTAGACTTGGTGTAAGCCTTACTCGATTTACCTTTGGGTTGTCACCTCCCAAAAACTTCTCTCTTTGTAAACTAGCCAAGGGTTTCTTAAATAAGTGAGGAAACCCTTATTCTCCAAGCAAAAACGTCCAATATCAGTAAATAGCAGAGAAATGATAAGCCTCAATGATTATGGGGCTTAACTTCTTCATTAAATGCAACTTTGTAACTCCAGCGTCGGCCAACCGATCGGTATTTGGCTCCAACCGATCGGTTGGAGCTCTCGGTAAAATAACCTTCTCCCATCCGATTCGGATGCGGGTTCCATCCGATCGGATGGATCACTCTGCCATACAACTTTATTTTTTCTTTCTCTTTTCTCGTTACGTGCTTGATCCTTCGCTGTACCACTACTTCCTATCGTAGAACTTGATCTTTTCTTGATATTTAAGCATGGAAATCTTGAACTAATCAAATCCTTGAAGTATCGCGTGGTTTCTTTCTCGTAATTCTCCAAATGTGCATAATCTCTTCATTTCTTCGTCTTTTCCTCAACTTTTCCTGTACTTGGCTATATTTACTTGCATACACACTTTTTCATCATTTAGCAACAAATACACATAAACATAACCAAATATGATGCACAAAACTAGCAATAACGCGCCCAAAAACATGTTAGATTTAAGCATTATCACCTTTTGTTTCTGTTTCTGTTTAGAATCAGAAGGGTAGTTTAAAGACTGAGCTTTAAGGCTTGCCATCTTTGATGTGACTGAGTGTGTTTTATGATCAAAGGTCCTGTGATCATCTTTTTTGTGAATCATGCAATAAAGAATTCTATAGCAATCATCAGTGATATGATTAGTATAGTTACACAGTTCACATCTTTTCAGGGGTTTTGAGGGTTTGGGTTTGGTCTTTGAGGAAGTTGGTTTTTGTTCCTTCTTGGATTGAGAAGGTTTCTCAGAAGATGCAATCTTCTCACCCAGCTTCCTAACCATTTCAGCCAACTGATCAAATTTTGAGTCAGGGCTTTGGGTTATTACTTCAGAAGGGACTGAAGAAGATGAGTCATCAGTACTTACTGAGACATCAAGCGTTGGTCTTTTCAGGATTGTTTTTCCCATTCCTGACCTCTCCTTTGGAGAGTGTTGAGAGTAGACCATTGGTGGGAGGCGTAAGTTGGTTGCAGCACCCTGAAGGGTATTCAGTGGTGGGAGTGGTGGATATGATTCTGATTCAGACTCATTCACTAACTTAGTATTACTGAGTTGTTTAGTGAGTTCAAGCTTACTGAGTTGTTCAGTAAGTCCAAGCATATTTTTCAAAGCCTGACTTTCAGGAAGCAAGATCTTTCCAGTCTCAAAGTTTGGTAATTTACTGATTGGGTTGTCTCTGACAATCCAGTCATTTGACTTGGGAAGCATTTCTTGCTCAAATGATATGCCAGCTGGAACAAAGGTCAATTCACTGGGACTTACATAGGGGTTAACCATGTGATGGTCAATTCCTATTGTTTTCCTAGGGATTTTACCCACAGTATCAAAGACCTTGGGGTTCTTTTTGGTCCAGCCTTGGATGACAGCCTTTTCTTTGTTAACTTCAGTTTGTAGGGCTTGGTTTTGTTTCAAAATTTTAGTGTTCTGAATTTGTAGAGTAATTGTTTCTAATTTAGCTTGCTTTAGTACAAGCAATTCATCTCTACATTTATTCAATTCTGACACTATGTTGTTGTATTTTGAAAACATGTTAAGCCTTTGTTCCTCAACAAATTTAAGATCTACACAAATATAATTCATGTAAGACTGCCAATCAGAATCATCATCCATAGAAAGTAAAGTGTTTACCTTCTTCATGGTGATGTTTACCCACTCTCCATTCCTTGCATGGCTTTTCCCAATAGCCACTTGATCACCTTCAGAGAGTGCCATCAGTGCACTCACTCTAATTTCCTCATCTGAGGATACCTCTTCTTCATCCCAATCATAAGCTTCAGCTACTAAAACCTTGTTCTTTGCCTGAACAGGTTTGGATGTTTGAGCAGCCTGAGACATAAAGGGATTAGTTTCAAGAATTGCAAGTTTAGCTTTGGCTTTCCTATATTTTGCTTCAAAGTCTTTTTGACCCTTGTTTTGAAATTGTTGGGTCGACTGAAACATTCTAGGTTGAAACTTGCTAGTTCCTGAGGAACTATTTCTTGAAAATTTGTAAGAGGGTTCTGAGGTGGTTTTAGAATAACAGTCCCTAGCAAAATGACCCTTTTTACCACAATTAAAGCATTCAGTGGTTTCATTTGCTTTTCCTTTTGAAAAGTTGGACTGGTTTCTTTTGATGAAACGTTTTGAACTAGCAAGGAGTGCCCTCTCTTGGAATTTCAAGTTTAAATCTTTTAGGTACTCATCACTAGTCCTTTCATCAATTTTATCCTCAGAATCCTCTTGAAAGTCCTGCACAACACCATTAGTATAAAAAGCAGTTGATATGGGTGTGGAGGTCAAGGCCTTTTTGGACTCAAGAGCTTTTGAGTCAGGGTATCTTCTTGAAATTAAGTTGTCTTCATAGAAAAACTTCCCATAGATTTCAGGGAGCTCAAGGATCTGAATGTGATTAGCATTCCTCAGGCCTTGTGAGAAGTTTAGCCATTTCTCAGGGAGACTGTTGACAAAGCCAACATTTTTCTCATGCTTAGATAAAACTACACCATCATTTGATAGTTCGTTTATCAAGGTCTTGTATCTGGTATAAGTCTGAGAGAGAATTTTAGAGTCTTTTGCCTTGAAAGTATTATACTCAAGTTTCAGGTCCATGACCCTGTTTTCCTTGGTATCTGAGGGACGCTCAAAGCTATTGACCAAGTCATCCCAAGTTTGCTTGGCTGTTGAAGAGTTGATGACTGATTCCATTATATCGTCAGTAAGACATGATATAATGATGCTTTTCTGGCGTTGGTCTTGATTGACCACCCTCCTCTCATCAATGGTCCATTGAGCCTCAGGCTTGTTTAGCCCTTCAGCAGTCTTTGGGACATAAGGACCATCTTTGACACAAGTGATGTAGTATGGTTCCATACCAGTCAAGTAGCAAAGCATTCGCCTTTTCCACTTGCTAAATTTACCAGCTTCAAGTCGTGGGGCAACAGCTGAAAAGCTTCCACCCTTTTTATCGACTAGCTGGGGCACATTTGCATCAGTCATAGTAGGATCTTGGTTTTAAAAACCTTGAGCACTCTTGGTTATTTTTGAAAGATTTTATAAACCAGAGGCTCTGATACCACTTGTTGTTCCCTTAACACGCTTAGAGTTAACTAGAAAGTTAATCTATTTGTGTTTATGACTAATACAATGTAATGATTACTTCTAACAGTTAATGAAACGTTAATATAAAAACACACAGTATTTTCAACGTTTAAATTCTTATTAGAAATGAATCAAAGAATCTATTACCCAAGTGTTTTGCGGAACAAACACTTGGGATTGAATAGACAAGGTATGGTGTCTCCTATCTAAACTCAAGCTATGCTTAAGTGGTAACAATTCGACCCACTGAGCTATCTCAGGGATACATTACTCTTTGTAGAAGAAAAGGGGTATTTTTGAAAGTCTAAGCTTTAATTGTACAAGAATACCTTACCAACTTTTTTATAGGCAAACATGTTAAGAGTACTGAAGATTAAAACTAGATAAACAAATAGGAAGCGTGTCTGACAACTACAACAGTAGTTGTCATTTCCAAGAACCAATAGGATTGTGCCAATAAGTCTTCGAGTGTCTGACCTTACACTTCTTAGACTTTTGGCCACTTGAGGGATGGTTTGTCTGACCCCGATAAGACTTGTTCTTATCTTCTTAAAACCTTCCTTCTTTTCCCGCCTTTTATTTAGGCATTAGGTTCTTCAGGCATTTGTCTTTAATCTTTAGTTGTTGTTGAGGAGACTGGGTTCAGTGAGCTCTTGTCAAAAGCTCACTGATCCATTACCTTCTTCTTCGTCTCAGGTAACACTTCAGTGAGTACCGCCTCACTGTGTGGTGAATCTTTCTTCTTAGACTCGTCCTGAGCATCTTGAAGGTAACTCACTGAGTGACTGTTCACTCAGTGACTTAGAATGTTTTCGGTTTCATTTACACTTAGCTTAATTTGTATTCAAATCTTGTTTTAACGACTCTTGGGTACTGAAGGACCCAACACTTATTCACGAACATCATGTATTTAATATGCATGAATTGTGCTTTATGCTAAAAGCAAAATTAAAGCTCTAACAGAGGTTCTAGGAACATAAGGTATCCTTTGTCAATGTTGTATAATCTCCAATGATCATTGTGGCATATGCAGAGATTCATTAAAAGATGGTTTATAATATTCTTAATAAACATCAAAAGTTTCATACGTATATAATATGCTTCGTAGTGAAACAGAGGCAATATAGCGTATTAGTTTCGTAGAAAACATACCAGATTGACAAAGGGTGTCCTGTGTCGTTAATGTACGGTCTCTGTTCACCTTATCGTAAATATTTTGTGAAGGAAGGTTCTGGCCCTACTTGAGTGTACCATTATGTGCCCCAATTCCTTAAATGAACCCGTACGAAGGTTACAACGGAGGTTGCCACGGAGACTGGAGCAGAGGGCTGCTAATTTTGAGCCTTCTTCTTAGGAAAACCCCTGACAGAGACTACGACATAGACGTCTTCTTATAATAAACCCGAACAGGGGTTACGACAGAGGCTGCTGCGGATGCTGCAACAGAGGTTACGAAGATTGAACAGAGGCTACGGTTTCAGCCATTCTTCTTAAAACGAACCCCAACAGAGGCTCATACGAAGGTTATTGAGTTTGAACCTTCTTCGTAAAATGAACCCAAACAGAGGCCTATATGAAGGTTGTTGAATTTGAACCTTCTTCATAAAACGAACCCAAAACAGAGGCTCCTACGAAGCTTATTGAATTTGAACCTTCATAAAATGAACCCAAACAGAGGCCCATATGAAGGTTGTTGAATTTGAACCCTCTTCATAAAATGAACCCAAAATAGAGGCTCCTACGAAGGTTATTGAATTTGAACCATCTTCGTAAAATGAACCCAAACAGAGGCCCATATGAAGGTTGTTGAATTTGAACCCTCTTCATAAAACGAACCCAAAACAGAGGCTCCTACAAAGGTTATTGGACCTTCTCTAAAAAATAGACCATAACAGAGGTCACAACAGAGGCTGTTGTGTTTAAACCTAACAGAGGGTGTTAAAATGGTAAACATAAAGTTTATGGTTGGAGGAAAATCTCGTGATTAGAGATAAAAGTGAAGATTTCTGTGGTGTTTCCATGTGGTAACAAGGATGTAGGGAATTCAGTTGAATTCAACCGTTATTTACGGAAAACGGTTATTTGACTCGAAAAAACGAGACTTATTATTGCAGGTCCAACGGATGGCGCCACTGATTGTACAAAAAGATGCACATACCAGGTCGTCAATGGTGATTGACGGAATTAGGGTTGATGGTGGTGATGCCGAGTACAAGATAAACTGAAAATAAGAAATAGAAGACACTACGTTAGATAGAGCGCGGGGGTAAGCCCCTGCGAACCGCCTCCGGTGTGAGAATCAGTCATGGTGATTATGTCATGAAAGTATTGAGGTGGACAAGATGATATCTCCTAGGTTAAGTTAGGTTACATACCTCTGTGATGACTTCCTTATTTATAGGCATAATAATCTGACGGAGCAGTTACAGAGGATGTGTGGAGGCAGTTACAGAGGTAATGGCAGTTACAAAGATCATGGCTGAAATCATGGCTATTGACCAGATTTCTTTGACCAGTTTTGTTTGACCAGTTATGTTTGACCTTTAGGCTTTAACCTTGTCGGAGGTGAGGCTCCGAACAGTAACGGAGGCCAGGCTCTGAACCGTGATGGAGGCCAGGCTCCGAACAATGACGGAGGCCAGGCTCCGAACCATGACAGAGGCTAGGCTCCGAACCGTGACGGTGGCCAGGCTCTGAACCGTGACGGAGGTCGGGCTTCGACAGAGCTTCGAACGTTGTCGGAGGTGAGGCTCCGAACAGTGACGGAGGCCTGGTTCTGAACCTCGATAGAGGTTAGACACTATGAGTGCTTTGGGTGAAGATTGACGGATTCTCTTGCGGTAGCCATTGCGAATGACTTTATGCCACCATTATATGTAGGACGAAGGCGTAGGCTACGTCCTTTAGGAGGGTACATCATCACCCTTTGTACAAATGGTAAGCTACATACCAGAATGACGGTAACGCTCGTTAGTAGAGCAGAGGGTACGTCATCACTACCCATACATGAAGGAGGTCAATATGTATATACGAGTAAATAAATACGTGAAACGTAAAAAAATGCATAGGAAATGAAATACGTAACGATGCATGGTGTATTGAAAATGTGTATAAGAGTAGTAAATTAGTTCAAGGGGACTTACAACACCTAAAAGGTGGTGTGTTGTACGTTAGAATGATCTAGGAATCGAAAGAGGTGCACTTCACTTGTAAAAATGATCACCAATGGCTCGAATGCAATGTATACGACTTTGAATTGGTTCGACAAAATGGAGAAAGGGTCCTTGCTTATTGAGGCTCTCGGCTGTGAGGATTTTTAGAGAAAAATGTGAGATAAAAGCTTAAGGTGAATGGGAGTTAAGAGGGTGTGATCAAATTTATATATGCATGTATATGTATCGAATATAATGTAGAATATACACACAACTTGTGTGATTAGATAGTTTGCAGAGATTTTGGCTAAGATAAGGGAATATCACTTGAGTACTTAGGATATTAAGAGTATGTGTTGTGTGCATTTTTGGCTATTAACCATGTTCATGTATATATGCCTCGTTCGACCTAGCCAAAGGGTCCAAAACACTTTGTAACGTGTCCAAATGTGGGAAATGATGAGAAACATGTTTGTGACTTTATATTCAACTAGGGAAAATCAAAATGTCTAGGTGAAAATTAGTTGTGTCGAATTTGGATAAATTATGTGAATTTGTAATTGTTGTCGAGAGGGGTTTACTTTGGGTCTTGTTCACGTATCAAACGTTCGAAATAGAGAGTGAGACTCGATATACAGATTATTTGGTGTATGGAGATTCGAGGGATGCAAAATGTGTCATATCTTGTGTGTCGAAATCAAAAGAAATCTTGGCCAAGTGTTGTGAGTTAATCGAGTGATAATAAGAGAATTAATAAAAGTTATAAAAGTTGGGTTGGGCTTTCAATAGTACCAGGCCAAAAATTAAGACAGGAATAGTAATGTGATCCATTTGGTTTATAAGTAGTGTGTTGGATTCGTTGTGGTCCGTGTGTGAGCTCATTCCAATGTGTTTGTGAATCACGTATCAACATGTTTGAATTAATGTATTGTAATAAACAAAATTTTCAAATTTTGCCCATAAAAATGGTTAAATGAACAGTAATGGTAATTTAATACTTGATTAGCATTTACAAATCACTAGGGAATTTTACAGATTGCTACAGTACCTACCCGTCAAACAGAATTCTGTTCCGGAATTAAAGTCTAAGATAGTTGTTAGGGTTGTCTATGGAAATAAGTGTGGGTATTTGTCACGAATTTGGTCCTCACGTTCCCATGTATACTCTGGTCCTCGCTTAGAGTTCCATCGAAATTTGACAATGGGAATACGGTTTTGCTTTAGTTGTTTTACCTCACTGTCCATTATTTCCACTGGTTCTTCTGTGAATACGAGTTTGTCATCGAGTCGGATTTCTTTCATTGGGATGACAAGAGTTTCATCTGACAAACATTTCTTTAGTTGTGAAACGTGAAATGTGTTTTGTACTCTACTGAGTTCCTCTGGGAGCTCAAGTTTATAAGCAACTGGACCAATCCTCTCAAGGATTATGAATGGTCTAATGTACCTGGGATTCGACTTTCCACGCTTTCCAAAGCGTACCATTCCCTTCCATGGGGAAACTTTTAACATAACCCTGTCTCCAACTTGAAATTACATCGGTGTAACTCTTTTGTATGTCATAAGCGGCTTGTAGTCGTTGTCTGATCTTAAAAATCTTTTCTGTTGTTTCGTGTATCAGTTCTGGTCGCGTGAGTTATACGTCACCTACTTCTGCCCAACAAACAGGCGATCTGCACTTTCGACCATAAATTGCTTCAAATGGTGCCGCCTTGATGCTGGCATGGTAACTGTTGTTGTAAGAAAATTCAGCGAATGACAAGTGTTTATCCCAACCTTTTCCGAAGTCTATTACACATGCCCGGAGCATGTCTTCTAAGGTTTGGATCGTTCATTCACTATGCCCATCAGGCTAAGGGTGGTAAGCGGTGCTCATATCTAAATTAGCTATCTCTATCTGAGATAATGGAGATTGGAACTCCATGTCGAGTCACTATTTCCTTTAGATACAACTGTGCGAGAGTGCTCATCTCGTCAGTTTCCTTGATTGGTAGGAAATGAGCGGACTTGGTGAGACAAACAATGATGACCCAGATGGATTCCAATCCAGTTGACGTCTTTGGTAATTTAGTGATGAAATCCATAGTAATTATTTCCCATTTCCATACTAGTAGTTAAGGGTGAGCATCGGTCCAGGACCGGACCGGACCGACAAGACCGAAGACCGAATTAAGGAAAAAACCGCGACCGAGACCGAGACCGAATAAGGTCGGTCCGGTCCGGTCCGGGTCGGTCCGGTCCGGTCTTCGGTCGGTCCGGTCCAAATAGGCAAGATTTGGCAAGTTTTTTTGGTTTTTCGGTCGGTCCGGACCGGACCGACCGGACCGAAGACCGAATTAGCCAAAAAGCCTAGACCGAGGACCGGACCGAATGTGGTCGGTCCGGTCCGGTCCGGTCCAGTCTCAGTCAGTCCGATCGATCCGTCGGTCGGTCCGGTCCGTTCGGGTCATTTGCTCACCCCTACTGGTAGTTCAGGTTGTTCAAGCAATCCCGACGGCTTTTGAATTTCCGCCTTGACTCTTGAACAAGTCAAACATTTCCCAACATACTCATCGATGTCTGCTTTCATGTTTGGCCACCAATAGATCTTTTTGAGATCCTGATACATCTTGTCAGAACCTGGGTGAATATAGTACTTGGATTTGTGGGATTCATGCATGATGAAGTCACATATACCTCCGTAGAGAGGAACCTAATTTCTTTCTTTGAAATAAAGCATTCCGTTAGATTTTTTTACGAAACCTTTTTCATTTTCCGGCATGCCGTAAATTTTCTCATGGGGTCTGTTCTCTTCCTTGAGAGCTTCTGCTTGGGCTATGAGGATTTGTGTTGGAAGTGGTGAACAAATGGTCATTCCCAGAGATCGGACTCTGAGAGGTTTGATCCGTTCTTTTCTGCTCAAGACATCAGCCACAACATTTGCTTTCCCGGGGTGGTAGTGAATTTCACAATCGTAATCGTTGAGCTATTCTAACCATCGGCGCTGTCTCATGTTCAACTCCTTTTGATCTAGTATGTGTTGATGACTTTTGTGATCGGTGAAAACCGTGCACTTGGTACCGTACAAATAATGTCTCCATATCTTAAGAGCAAAGACCACTGCTCCTAATTCTAGATCATGAGTGGTGTAGTTTTCTTCGTTCTTCTTGAGCTGTCGAGAAGCATAGGCTATAACTTTGCTTCTTTGCATCAGTATTGCACCTAAACCGTGATGTGATGCATCACAATACACTACGAAGTCTTCACTTCCTTCGAGTAGTGCTAAGATAGGTGCTTCACAAAGTTTTTGCTTCAAGAGTTGGAAAGCTGACTCTTGTTTTTCTTCCCAGATACACTTCTTGTTCTTCTGGGTCAATTCAGTCAAAGGCTTTGCAATCTTTGAAAAATCTTCTATGAACCTTCTGTAGTAACCGGCGAGACCTAAAAATTGACGAATCTCTGTTGGGGTTGTAGGAGATGCCCAACCTTTAACCGCCTCAATCTTGGCAGGGTCTACGTGTATACCTTGACTGTTGATAATATGGCCAAGGAATTATACCGTTGGAATCGAAAAATCACATTTGGAGAATTTAGCGTATAACTTTTCATTCTTGAGCAACTCCAAAATGGTTCTCAAGTGTTCAGCAAGTTCTTCTTTGCTGCGTGAGTAGATTAGGATGTCATCGATGAACACAACCACGAATTTGTCCAAGTATGGTTTGCATACTCGGTTCATTAAATCCATGAACACTGCGGGTGCATTGGTGAGACCAAATGACATTACTTGAAATTCATAATGCCCGTACCGCGTTCTGAAGGCTGTTTTGGGAATGTCTTCTTCCCTGACTCTTAGCTGATGATATCCCGATCTCAGATCAATTTTCGAGTAGACACTCGATCCTTGCAACTGGTCAAACAAATCGTTAATCCTGGGCAATGGATATCGATTCTTTATGGTGAGTTTGTTCAACTCCCTATAATCAATACACATTTGGAATGTTTCGTCTTTCTTTTTGAAAAATAAGACCGGTGCTCCCCAAGGTGATGAACTTGGTCGGATAAATCCCTTGTCTGAAAGCTCTTTCAACTGCTCAGACAGTTCTTTCATTTCGGAAGGTGCTAACCGATAAGGTGCTTTCGCAACTGGTGCTGCTCCAGGCACTAAATCAATTTGAAATTCTACTTGCCGAACTGGTGGAATACCCGAAAAATCTTCCAGAAATACTTCAGAAAAGTCCTTGACAATTGCCACTTCATCAAGTTGTTTCTCTTTTGATTCATTCTCCGTCACCTAAATAAAAAACACGTGACATCCTTTGTTCATGTACTTCATCGTCTTGATATACGAGATTATGTTGAGTCGGGTTTTGCTGTGATCTCCACGAACGATAAGAGTTTCACCATTAAGTGGAATTTGGACGACCTTCTCGTTACAAATGATTCTGGCGTGGTGCTTGGATAACCAATCCATGCCAATAACATCGTCAAAGCTACCAGTTGAATAGGCATGAGATCAATGGGAAAAGTTTTGTTTAGAAGTGTTAGGGTGCAACCTTGGATCATTGTGTTGGTGCCTATGAGGTTTCCGTTAGCTATTTCGATTTCATAGTAGTTTTTTATGGGCAATTTAAGTTGAGCTAATGAGTAGACAGCCTTACACTCGAATCAATAATTGCTTAGTGTTTAAGCAAATGAATGTAACACCATAAGCTCCTTGTAGCTCTGAGACATCAAATAATTTCTAGCACTTTGTTGGTTTAGTAAGATGTACCCGTAACGTGCCGGTGTCCCTGTGTGCAATTCCTGCACCAAGCACTATAATGCCTCCCATCGAGCAACGTGTTCTGATTTGTTTTGGGCAGTTACTCTTAGTGCCCTTTCTCACCACAACCATGGCACACTATCGCTACGGGGTATAAATTTGACCCAGTGCTCGGCAGTCAGTAGTTTTATGCCCATTTTTGGCAATTGCCACAAATTGCACGACAAGGCCAGTGTGATGTAGTTTCATTGGTTGCACTGGGGTTGGGTTCCGATATAAACTTTTTCTCCTGTGGGTGCAACAACATAAGCTCTAGCAGCTTCCTGTCTGCGATTCTGTTGGTGGTGGTGGTGGTTGTTGCGATTCTGTTGGTAGTTATGGTTACGATTGTTGTTGTTGTTGTTGTTGTTGGGGTTGTTGTTGTTGTTGTTGTTGTTGTGGTTGTTGTTATTGTTGTTGGGGTTCCTGTTGTTGTTGTGGTGGTTGTTGTTGTTGTGGGTGGTGGTCCCACGATTACCTAGACTTCGTTTGTGATCATTGTTTGAGGAGGTAGAACTCCGTTTGATTTCCCGTTCCAATAACCGTTGAGCTATTGTGATAGCTTCCTACAGAGTTGTTGGCTTTGACGAGGTGACATTTCCCTCGATGCTTCGAGGCAGTCCATCGACGTACTTCTCCAGAGTTCTTTCCAGATCCGACATCAAAGTTGGACATAGTACCAACAGTTCTTGGAACCTTCGGTTGTAGGCTCTTAAATCGTTTCCCCTTACAATCAACTGGTGGAATTCTTCCTCCAGTTTCATGATTTCTTTTCGAGGGCAGTATTTCTTTAGCATTTTTGTTTTCAGTATGACCCAGGAGATCCGATACGCTTCCTCTTTTCCCATGGTCTGGGCGGTAGCGTTCCACCATGATGCTGCATCCTTTAGAAGGGTCCCCGTAGCAAAGTTGACCTTGCTGTTATCTGGAAAGTTGCACCTCATGAATACCGTTTTGGTACGCTTAAACCACTAAGCTAGTTCGGTGACTCCTTCGAAACCTTTGAAATAAGTTGGCTGGCAATTCATGAAATCTTTTTATGTGCACTTGCGAGACGCAGATGCCTCGCTTTTAGCTGTTGATCGGTTGTTGTTACTCGAGCGGGCTATGGTAGCCGCTTGAGTCTCTAGAGCTGCAACAACACTATTGGCTACCAGTTTTTGGATAGCTGCAGGTGTCATTGCTGTTGCGGGAGTGGTAGTTTCCTTTCTTTTGCGAGCCATAGTCTATTAATGCCACAAGAAAACATAGATTTAGTATCCACATAATGACAATGTTAGAATACATTTGAGTAATAGGGTAATTGTATAAAATTCCTAACAATATTGTCACAATGTGAAATTACAACCAACTGAGAATCATATAATCACGACATGTTTGGGTACTATTGTAAGTAAATGATCAACTCTTGGTATATGATTGCTAAGGAACAAAGTGATTCCTCATCTACAAAAGCTGAAGTTTAGCAACTTTCTCTTCATTCATCAAGTTTCTTTTGAAATTTTCTTTATTATGAGTCTGTAATTACATTCCAGTTGTAACATTCAAAGAACCATAACAATCACAAGTAACATCACGACATGTCTTAATACAATCACACTACACATGAACATCCACAGTAGCATAAATCAACATCAATATATAGTAAATCATAACCAACAACATATATTAATAACTTGAATCAATTGTGTTACAAAACAGAATGATTACAAGGTCCTTTATTAATGCCATATGCAGTAGGCTAAGATGCCTCAAAACTATATGGATGTATACTATGCCTAGCTACTGGAAGTCGCATCCATGGGCCCTGTGAGTTCTGAAATCTGATCCAGAAGTCTCTGTATGTCGGTCTGATGCTGGACCTGCATGTCTTGCACAAGGTTCTCTAATGTATCGGCTCTGAGGCGTGCTTGTAAGGCTTCCTCAATCTGTCTCTATCCCTCCCATTGTAGGACTGTCATGTGGGAGCGCGTCTCAAACATCTCTGACTGAATCCTAGTAAGACCATCCTGAAGATCCATCCTATTGGATACGAGGCTATGTAGGGTGCCGTCGGTCGTCTCGGGGCGGTCGAGCGGTGTTCTTTCAACTATACTCAGGAGGGTATCGATCTGCTCCTCATGACGCTTGATGAGTGTCTAAATACTCATCATTTTATTCCCATTTAAACTGCAAAAACAGCCAAAAACACTTTGAAAAGTCACATAATGCTACAAATATCCATAGAATGTGTTTTTATATGATTCAGGTACAAAAAGATTGAAAACAGGTGAAAAACAATCAAAGTTTACAAAATTGGCAGTTTCAGTCCTTGAAGTTTCATAAGTTGGCAGAAATAGACCCTGGTATTCAAAAGTGTAAAACTTACATTTATGGTCCCTGGATTTTCAGCATTGTACAACAATGGTCCCCAAGGTTTAACTAAAATCCAAACCATGTCCTAATCCTAAATAACTAAACCCAGCTAAACTAAACCCAACCCAATCTTTAATAAACCCAAGCCCAATCCTACACAAACTAAGCCCAATCCCAAAACAACCCAACCTCGATCCCTTAGCTAACCAAAGGTTTGACTTCGGTCAAACCTTCTTCCTTAAAACCGTTTACCGCCAACCAAAACCACCATAGCCACCGCCTTCTCCCTGCAATACCACCCATCACCTCAACCTTTCCCTTACCACACTCTACCTAACAAACCAAAAGCAATTAATGCTTCTTCCCCATTTTCAAGATTATCAGAGATAGTGGATTTTTCCACTATCTCCTTTTGGCGCCAAAAGTCCAAATGGACGTTTATGATGAATTTGATGAATCCAATGGCCAAGATCAAGTGGGAAAGTCTCAGAGATGTCGTCTGAATGGAAAATATCTATAAAGAGAAGAAGAGAGGCATAGGAAAAGATATCATAGAATCATAGTTTTCATGGTCATTTTTACTTAAACGTTTTTTACTGCTTAACTTTATTACATTGTCATTTACAGCTTTCAAGTGTTTTATTACTCATTCACAAGTGTAATAAACCTTATTTACAGTACCAATTTCAATCTATCTTTACATTTCCAATTTATGCTTAAACGTACCCTTAATTTTCAAGTCATTTACTTATTGTTGATTGTAGTTGTTTAGTGGACTCTATTTAGCTCACATAAGCTCCTGACAAAGCTTATAAAGCTTTTAGAACCTTAAAACAAGTTATAATCATTAAAAACAAAAATACAAAAAGAACTCAAGAAAATCAATGAAAAATACAAAAATGAGTGTTCATGGAGAAAACTGCATGGAGCAAGGTTAATTTTGGATTGCCTTTTGTTTAGTAGCTTATTGGTAAGCCTATAGGTGTGTTCTTTGGCCTTGATTCTTGGTTTTGCTCTGGAAAGCATTTTGTAAGCTAATTTATAAATTTTTGCATTTTACTGTATAAGTAAGTATTGTGCTTTAATCTTTGTGCTTTTATGTTCCTGTGGTATTGTAAAGTGATTATATTGATTAAAAAAGGTTGCTTGTTCATCGAATTAACTTGTTGCTAAAAATTGAAATTACACAGTTTAAATAGCATATTTGACAAATCTGTGGTTTATGCTTGTGTTGTTGATGTTTTATGCTCATATGATCTTGTGTGTTCATCTTGTAACCTTTGGAATCAGTGTTGTGGTCTAACTCTATCATTTGCTTTGAAAATCTCAAATTAGCTTTTATAAAGTAGTGTTTGGTTTATCTGAGTAATCTGTGATACAAAGTGAGTTTGTTGGTAACTTTGTTCAAACATATCACTTAAGGTCATTTTAGCTCAGTAAAGCCATAAAATTCAGTCCTTGTTTGATAAATAGTCAAAATAGCCTTTAATCTCTCTTTGCTAGTTAACTGTTAGGATTTGGAGTGTAAATTTCATCACAGTAGTTAAATACTTGATCATCTAGCTTAATTTCATCTCTAATTAGCCTAATATAACATAATCAGTAAGTAGATTAATCTTAAAGCTCATAAAAGTCAACCTTGCAAAAACAAAAAAAAAAGTCCTAAACATTACATCTGCACTAATAGTTTGCTTTTCTCAGCTTTTTCTAGTAATTGAAACTACTTAATCAGTTAACCCCTTTGCATGATTTTTGTTTCTATCAATAGCTTGCTAGTTAAACTTAATCTGTTTTAGCTTAAATCTGCAATAGTAGCTTATTTGCTAGCTTAATTCTTGTCTGCAAGTTAGCCATCTGAACTGATCTGAGTCTGCAACCTCCCCTGTGCACAGGCCAATAAGCTTATTTCATAAGCTTGTATCTTGTTCATTAGAGAGGTTTAGCTTGTGTAATTTGTTGATTCTAGAAGCCCTTCTGGCTAGCTTGCTATTTAAAGTGCTTATTGTCTATTAACTGCTTATTTGGATTGCTTATTGTGCTTAACCATGTTTATCCAAATCACTCACAACACTGAGCAATCAGTGTAGTTGAGTCAATTTCATAAGCTAATCAAAAGCTCATCAGTAAGCTTAAGCTTGTGTGCTTTGGCTTTTTCTAAAGCTAATCCACCAGTCTCAAAGGTTTAAAGCTTGTTTTTCATTTTCAAGCTTATTTAATAAGCCTGCTTGTGGCTTTTTGTTTGTCCCATCTCCTTGGGTATACTGAGTAATCAGTATATACAAGCTTTTTCATAAGCTCCTCAAAAGCTCACCTGTGGACCCCATAGTGTGAGTCTTGGCTTTTTGGAAAGACCACCAACCCAGCTTGCTACCTCAGTCATTATATTGTGCTTATCAGCTTATTTCATAAGCTTGTATTGCCTTTAAAGTTGTCTGCAGGCCTGGTTGGCTCAGAGGGTATTTTGGAATTGCTTATTTGCTTATTCCAAGCTTATCAGTGTTATTCATTGTACCATCTAGCTTATTTCTAGTACCTTTTACTTATTTTCATCTTATTTCACCTTTGTTTCCTTTTGTTTAGCTTATTTGGCTACTTTTTTGAGCTTAAACCATCAATTTAAGCTCAAAAGCTCATCTGTTAAGCTCTTAAGCTTGCATTTAGCTTATTTTCAAGTTTCAAAGTTTTTGTCTTTATTAAAGTTTGTTATTATCAGTAGTTAAATAGATTTGTAAAAGAAAAACCAAGAAAATCAAAACATAAAAATAGTGATAGCTTCTATTTAAGCCATTTGGCTTATTTTTAAGCTTTTTCATTAAGCACTTTTTATTTTTATAATTTTTATAGGTTCCTGTCGCCTTATAGTATTTTTAGAAAAAGTTTCATATTTATTAGAGTTCATTTAGTATTTATTATAATTTAAATTAGTTTTTAATAATTATTAAATAGTAATTAATTAATATTAAATAGATAAATAGTCAAATTATATTTTTATTTTTCCTACAATTTTCTTTTATCATTTGGATTCTAAAAATATAATTTTCACATCCGTGGGATTTATATTGGTCAGAATTCACGTTTTATTTTGTACGTTTACGTAATTTTTATTTAAACGTACGTTTTTAAGTTTTAAACGTTTCTAAGTCATTTACTTTCACGTAATCGTTCTTATAGCTTGTTTAAGTTATTTTCTTTAAAAATTCCTTAGTTTAATCACTCACACCCCTTTTTTTATTCAATTTCACCCGATCACAAATTCGTTTTATTACAGAATTCACATCTCGCTGGCACATAACGACCCGGGGAAACACTAAACTCCTTTGGTAAATTGTATTGTGTCCTTAAGCTGTTTGACTCTTGTTGACCATTTACTTGGTCAATTTTAGTTGACCGTTTGGGGCCAATCGAATTTTGGCGCCGCTGCCGGGGAGGTGTGCTGCGTAGAACGCATTTGCTGAATCAGTGTTGTTGAATATACATCCATTGTATATTTACCATCCTTGTTCATATTCTCTTATTTTTATATGTATATAAAAACCAAAATTATCGTTAAGTTAAATCGTTTGACTGATCGATAACCAAAAATATCGTATTTCAAGTTTCCACAAACAAATAAAATCCAAAAAGATTCTTCTTACCCCTTTCTAAGTTTCCATCACTCTAAAGGATTCTTAGACTCGTCTTAGTGCATGCGCACTCGTTCTTCTAGGTCATCGAGCCCTTTTCGTGAGCTTGTAAACATACCTCGAAGACGTCGTAGACGTTCTGCTCCATCAGTCGTACCCGAGATACGAACTGATCCTAAAACTCCTGTCATCATGACAGAAGATCGTCCGATGAATGAGCTTCTCCAAGCACCCTCCGATTGGTACGGAGATGCCATTGTTGTTCCAGCCATCGTGGCTAAGAATTTTGAGCTTAAGACTGGATTGATAAACCTGGTAACCCAGCGGCAATTCTATGGTTTTGACAGGGACGATCCTCAAGATCACATTAGATGGTTTAACAAAATCACTTGCACCATCAAATGCAAAAATGTCCCTGAGGAATCAATCAAACTTCTTCTTTTCCCGTTTTCCATCGATGGGGCAGCCCAGATTTGGCTTGACAAACAACCCCCTCGATCGATTGAAACATGGGAAAATTTGGTTCATAAGTTTGTGAATGAATTCTTTCCTCCTTCCAAAACCACGTATCTCAAGAATGAAATCATGAAATTCTCTCAAAGGTTTGATGAACCATTTGGAGAGGCATGGGATCGTTTCAAAGAATTGCTCCGCAAATGTCCTCATCACGGTTTCACCGATTTGATGCAAATGGACACTTTCTACAATGGGTTAAACCCATCTGACCAAGATTCTCTCAATGCCTCAGCTGGAGGTAATTTTCTGAGCAAATCTACTAAGGAAGCCATTGCACTCATTGAAAATAAGTCAAAGGTCCGCACTGCACGAGCCAGACCATATAATTCTCAGGCTAGTGCTGGTCCTTCCACTTCATCTCCCGTGAGTTCTCCTAGTACTGATACTCAGCTTGCTGAACTCACGAAGGCTATTCAAGCTTTGGTTTTCTCCTCACAAAAGAAAGATTCTGCTCCACAAACTTCTCACACTACTGAAGTCAAAAAGATAGAAGTTTGTGTTACTTGTGGTGGTCCTCACGCTTACTACAATTGTACTGCCACCGATGGCACTCCATTTGATGTTAATGCTATAGCCGGAACTTCCAATCAAAGAGGTAATCAATACCGTCCTCAAGTGGAACCAAACTACCCTGCTAGCAACCAAATTGGACCACCCGGATTTCCTCCACCCAACAATCCAAATAGGATTAATCCTAATCAACACAAAGGGCAAAACATGCAAAATCAATTTCATACCCCGAACAATCAATACCCACCCCAAAGGGGTAATCAAGGGTATTCAGCTCCTAATTACCAAGGACCTCTCTCAAATGAACTTGATAACTACATCAAGGTTAATGAGACCAAAATGAGGGCAATGCAAAATCAAATCTCTAATTTGAAGAATGAATTTCAATCTTCAATATACAAGCAAAGAACTGAGCTAAAGAATGAGCTTTCAAACAAAATTGATCATTCTCAAAGCGAAGTTAAGAATATGCTTGCCAGTCTCATGAACCATCTCAATCCACCTTCTTCCTCGGGAGGTCTCCCTGGTAACACTGTTGTCAACCCAAGGGGTGAACTCAAAGCTGTCACTACACGTAGTGGTAAAGCTCATAATGGACCATCGATTCCTATTCCCTCTCTGGTGAGGGAAATGGAACGAGAAACCAGGGTGATGAAGGACCCGGTGCTTCCCTCTGACAATGGAAGTGCTAATTACGTCCAACCTACGGTCGTCCAAAAATCTAAGCCCACAATTGCTCCTAAACCGTCAAGAATAGATCCTACTCTTTCACGATTTACGGTTAAAAGTTTGTCAAGCAAACTTAGTGAGCAAAGAACAGCTAGAACTTATTCCAATATCCTCAATGTTGCTCCTATCAGTGCAATTGATGACAGTGATGATGATGAAAATACCAATTTCATCAAAGCTATCACCACTCGTAGTGGTGCTGCTTATGAGGGACCTTCTGGTCCTATTCCTCCTCCGTTGTATGAAATGGAAAAAGAGACGGAGGTTACAATGGACAAGGTGCAAATTCTAAGCCCACAAAGTACAGCACAAGTCCATCCTCCGGTTGTCCCGAAAAAGAAATCCAAACCAGGAGTTGTCTTTGAATCTGTTGAGACTCCTGAAGTTGCTGCCCCTAAATCCAAACCTTATATTCCTTACCCATCACGCTTAAATGAGCAAAAGCTCCGTGAAAAGTATAGTCAACAAATGGACAAATTCTTTCAAATCTTTAAAGAATTACATTTTGACATAAGTTTTGCGGATGCTCTCATTCTGATGCCCAAGTTTGCATCAACAATCAAACACTTGTTAAGTAACAAGGAAAAACTGATTGAAAAGGCTAAAACTCCTATGAGCGAAAACTGCTTAGCAGTTATCTTAAAGAAGCTTCCTGTGAAGCTTGGAGATCCTGGAAAATTTCTTATACCATGTGTATTTCCGGGAATGGTTGAATGCTATGCCTTGGCCGCTCTTGGCGCAAGCATCAACCTGATGCCTTATTCAGTATGGAAGAAACTTTCTCTTCCTGAACTTACCCCTACCTGCATGACTCTTGAGCTTGCAGATCGTACTATATCACTTCCTCTCGGCATTGCCGAGGATGTGTTTGTGAAAGTAGGGAAGTTCCATTTTCCAGCTGACTTTGTGGTTGTTGAATTCGACGAAGATCAAAAGGTTCCTCTCATTCTTGGAAGAGGATTCCTAAAAACGGGCCATGCTCTTATTGATGTATTTGAGCATGAGATCACATTGCGTGTGGGTAATGAAGCTGTTACCTTTAACCATGATCAAACTTTGAGGTGCTCCTCAAATTATGATTCTGAATCGGTTAACCGAATCGATGTCATTGATATTGCTTCAAAGGAGTACTCTCAAGAAAGTCTTGGTTATTTTCATAATTCTGTGAGTGGGGATCCCACCACATCTTCTCAACTTATCATAGCCGACTCTTCCCCTTCTCTCACTTCGTTTGAGGGAAGTGACTTCTTTCTGGAAGAGGTCGAGGCTTTTCTTGCTCTAGATAGTTCACTTCCGCATGAGGTTGATGATAACTATCTTGATCCTGAGGGGGACATTCTTTTTCTAGAAAGTTTGTTAAACGAAGATTCATCTTCCCCTCTTCCATCAAAACAACTTCATAATGAGGAAATCAAGTCAGTTGAGAAAACTGATAAATTTCCTGAGATCAAGTTTAAGGACTTGCCTCCTCCACTTGAATATGCAATTCTTGAGGAGGAAGTTCATATCTTAATTGCTATTCAGATCTATCTTCTTCCCTTCACCTACCCAGTGATTTCCCCTATCCTTCACTCATTCGGGAGTGAGGATACTATCTTTGACCCCGGCATTTCCATTTATCATTATTTGTGAGCCGGGCATTTATCTCATCGGAGTGTAACTTTCATTAACTTCAATGTTTATCCAAACCACATTGAATGAATGTCCGATGGAGATTGTTTCTTCCACTTGCTTCCCCATGAACCAATGAATGCGGGGTCGAGTCAAGCTAAGTGACTCGGTGAACAAAAATATTAGCACACCATATGGGTTTTCACCCATATTTCTGTCTTCTTTCTCTTTTTTAACACCTAAGTGTGGGGGAGTTGCCCCTGCTGTTATATATATAGGTCAAAAAAATAAAATAATAATAATAATAATAATTGTTGTGTTTCCACTCTTGGCTAGTAGTATTACCTTTTTACGTTCTAAGTGTCGGCATAATAGCCGGTGCTTTGAATATTGAGGGCAATATTCAATTCTAAGTGTGGGGGGAGAAATTCTGGCAAAATTTGTCACATGAATACCTTCTAGTACGCTAATACCCCCGTTTTGGCCAAAATTTTAAATTTTTTTCATTTGGTGGAAGTGCTTTGCACTAACACAACAAATGGTTATCAGTCCACCATGTCTAACCCACATAAGGACTGGCTAATCCGAGAGAAAACGGCTCTTGGTAAAGATATCTCTAATCCTTTTATGGCTGACAATTTGCCAAAAATTGTATGGTATTCAACTCCCCATATCTTTATAAGTGAAGAGTTGGCTAGCCCGCAAGGTTATGGCTTGTGGTAAAAGCATTGGAAAACCATAATTGGTAATCAGCTTCCCAAGATAATAACTGTATTTTATCTAAGAGTTGGCTAGTCCAGAAGCAAACGGCTTTTGGTAAAGACAAATCAAATCCGTTGACAGCTGATGGTTTGCTCAAAATCATTTGGTTATTAATGTACCAAAGTATCATACTAAAACATTGGCTACTCCAGAAGTAATGGCTTTTGGTAAAGAGACATAAAATCCATTAAATTTTCATAAAAGATTGTTAGGGACTAGCAATAGTTTAGTGTGGGGGATTGATGAGTGTCTAAATACTCATCATTTTATTCCCATTTAAACTGCAAAAACAGCCAAAAACACTTTGAAAAGTCACATAATGCTACAAATATCCATAGAATGTGTTTTTATATGATTCAGGTACAAAAGGATTGAAAACAGGTGAAAAACAAGCAAAGTTTACAAAATTGGCAGTTTCAGTCCTTGAAGTTTCATAAGTTGGCAGAAATAGTCCCTGGTATTCAAAAGTGGAAAACTTACATTTATGGTCCCTGGATTTTCAGCATTGTACAACAATGGTCCCCAAGGTTTAACTAAAATCCAAACCATGTCCTAATCCTAAATAACTAAACCCAACCCAATCTTTAATAAACCCAAGCCCAATCCTACACAAACTAAGCCCAATCCCAAAACAACCCAACCCCGATCCCTTAGCTAACCAAAGGTTTGACTTCGGTCAAACCTTCTTCCTTAAAACCGTTTACCGCCAACCAAAACCACCATAGCCACCGCCTTATCCCTGCAATACCACCCATCACCTCAACCTTTCCCTTACCACACTCTACCTAACAAACCAAAAGCAATTAATGCTTCTTCCCCATTTTCAAGATTATCAGAGATAGTGGATTTTTCCACTATCTCCTTTTGGCGCCAAAAGTCCAAATGGACGTTTATGATGAATTTGATGAATCCAATGGCCAAGATCAAGTGGGAAAGTCTCAGAGATGTCATCTGAATGGAAAATATCTATAAAGAGAAGAAGAGAGGCATAGGAAAAGATATCATAGAATCATAGTTTTCATGGTCATTTTTACTTAAACGTTTTTTACTGCTTAACTTTATTACATTGTCATTTACAGCTTTCAAGTGTTTTATTACTCATTCACAAGTGTAATAAACCTTATTTACAGTACCAATTTCAATCTATCTTTACATTTCCAATTTATGCTTAAACGTACCCTTAATTTTCAAGTCATTTACTTATTGTTGATTGTAGTTGTTTAGTGGACTCTATTTAGCTCACATAAGCTCCTGACAAAGCTTATCAAGCTTTTAGAACCTTAAAACAAGTTATAATCATTAAAAACAAAAATACAAAAAGAACTCAAGAAAATCAATGAAAAATACAAAAATGAGTGTTCATGGAGAAAACTGCATGGAGCAAGGTTAATTTTGGATTGCCTTTGGTTTAGTAGCTTATTGGTAAGCCTATAGGTGTGTTCTTTGGCCTTGATTCTTGGTTTTGCTCTGGAAAGCATTTTGTAAGCTAATTTATAAAGTTTTGCATTTTACTGTATAAGTAAGTATTGTGCTTTAATCTTTGTGCTTTTATGTTCCTGTGGTATTGTTAAGTGATTATATTGATTAAAAAAGGTTGCTTGTTCATCGAATTAACTTGTTGCTAAAAATTGAAATTACACAGTTTAAATAGCATATTTGACAAATCTTTGTTTTTTGCTTGTGTTGTTGATGTTTTATGCTCATAAGATCTTGTGTGTTCATCTTGTAACCATTGGAATCAGTGTTGTGGTCTAACTCTATCATTTGCTTTGAAAATCTCAAATTAGCTTTTATAATGTAGTGTTTGGTTTATCTGAGTAATCTGTGATACAAAGTGAGTTTGTTGGTAAATTTGTTCAAACATATCACTTAAGGTCATTTTAGCTCAGTAAAGCCATAAAATTCAGTCCTTGTTTGATAAATAGTCAAAATAGCCTTTAATCTCTCTTTGCTAGTTAACTGTTAGGATTTGGAGTGTAAATTTCATCACAGTAGTTAAATACTTGATCATCTAGCTTAATTTCATCTCTAATTAGCCTAATATAACATAATCAGTAAGTAGATTAATCTTAAAGCTCATAAAAGTCAACCTTGCAAAAACAGAAAAAAGTCCTAAACATTACATCTGCACTAATAGTTTGCTTTTCTCAGCTTTTTCTAGTAATTGAAACTACTTAATCAGTTAACCCCTTTGCATGATTTTTGTTTCTATCAGTAGCTTGCTAGTTAAACTTAATCTGTTTTAGCTTAAATCTGCAATAGTAGCTTATTTGCTAGCTTAATTCTTGTCTGCAAGTTAGCCATCTGAACTGATCTGAGTCTGCAACCTCCCCTGTGCACAGGCCAATAAGCTTATTTCATAAGCTTGTATCTTGTTCATTAGAGAGGTTTAGCTTGTGTAATTTGTTGATTCTAGAAGCCCTTCTGGCTAGCTTGCTATTTAAAGTGCTTATTGTCTATTAACTGCTTATTTGGATTGCTTATTGTGCTTAACCATGTTTATCCAAATCACTCACAACACTGAGCAATCAGTGTAGTTGAGTCAATTTCATAAGCTAATCAAAAGCTCATTAGTAAGCTTAAGCTTGTGTGCTTTGGCTTTTTCTAAAGCTAATCCACCAGTCTCAAAGGTTTAAAGCTTGTTTTTCATTTTCAAGCTTATTTAATAAGCCTGCTTGTGGCTTTTTGTTTGTCCCATCTCCTTGGGTATACTGAGTAATCAGTATATACAAGCTTTTTCATAAGCTCCTCAAAAGCTCACCTGTGGACCCCATAGTGTGAGTCTTGGCTTTTTGGAAAGACCACCAACCCAGCTTGCTACCTCAGTCATTATATTGTGCTTATCAGCTTATTTCATAAGCTTGTATTGCCTTTAAAGTTGTCTGCAGGCCTGGTTGGCTCAGAGGGTATTTTGGAATTGCTTATTTGCTTATTCCAAGCTTATCAGTGTTATTCATTGTACCATCTAGCTTATTTCTAGTACCTTTTACTTATTTTCATCTTATTTCACCTTTGTTTCCTTTTGTTTAGCTTATTTGGCTACTTTTTTAAGCTTAAACCATCAATTTAAGCTCAAAAGCTCATCTGTTAAGCTCTTAAGCTTGCATTCAGCTTATTTTCAAGTTCCAAAGTTTTTGTCTTTATTAAAGTTTGTTATTATCAGTAGTTAAATAGATTTGTAAAAGAAAAACCAAGAAAATCAAAACATAAAAATAGTGATAGCTTCTATTTAAGCCATTTGGCTTATTTTTAAGCTTTTTCATTAAGCACTTTTCATTTTTATAATTTTTATAGGTTCCTGTCGCCTTATAGTATTTTTAGAAAAAGTTTCATATTTATTAGAGTTCATTTAGTATTTATTATAATTTAAATTAGTTTTTAATAATTATTAAATAGTAATTAATTAATATTAAATAGATAAATAGTCAAATTATATTTTTATTTTTCCTAAAATTTTCTTTTATCATTTGGATTCTAAAAATATAATTTTCACATCCGTGGGATTTATATTGGTCAGAATTCACGTTTTATTTTGTACGTTTACGTAATTTTTATTTAAACGTACGTTTTTAAGTTTTAAACGTTTCTAAGTCATTTACTTTCACGTAATCGTTCTTATAGCTTGTTTAAGTTATTTTCTTTTAAAATTCCTCAGTTTAATCACTCACACCCCTTTTTCTATTCAATTTCACCCGATCAAAACTTCGTTTTATTACAGAATTCACATCTCGCTGGCACATAACGACCCGGGGAAACACTAAACTCCTTTGATAAATTGTATTGTGTCCTTAAGCTATTTGACTCTTGTTGACCATTTATTTGGTCAATTTTATTTGACCGTTTGGGGCCAATCAACGCTTCAGACGCGTCATAATGGTGGATGGAGTAGGTGTGCGGGCTACTGCTGCCCTAGAGCTCTCTCCAGTCTCGAATAATCGGGCTAGAGGAGTGAAACCGGGTGGAAATAGTAATGATGATGAAGATGGATGACTGAGACCTGCTGTACGGGCCCAGCTCTGAGAGGGTAGATCCTCTTCTGGAGTCGGCTCCTGTTGGTGGGGTGCAAACGGGTAAGATTGTGTGAGTAGGTTGAATAGGTGGTCGGGTCTAACCGATGGTAGAGGGGGTGATGATAGTAGTGGTGGCAATGCATACTGATACTCAGGTGATGATAGTGGTGTTATCCTGATCATGTCCAGGGGTGAAGTAGGAAATAGGGGTGGTGATTGTGGTATGATCGGAACTATAGGTAGTTGTACCCTTTTGCGAGGTGTATGCGTCCTGATAGGACCGTTGGGGTGGCTCCAAAATGGTGTCATGAAAGGTTCGGGCACATAGGGTTCTAAAATCCTGACTCGTCTGCGCCGGGCTACCGGTGCAGGTGGGGGTGGTGGTGTAGGTAATGGTATATCTGAATCTTCTGCAGGCAGCCATTGCTGGGTCTGTATGTACTGGTCATCGGTAAGTGGGGTGTAAGTGGGAGAAACTGGACGGTTCTTCGGGTGTGGTGGTGAGATATGTGCCCGTCTATCTTGTATATACGGGTCTTCAGATATGGGTGAATCTGGGTTACCTGGTGCCACAGGTGTCATGGGTGGTGTAGTGACGACTTCACCCTCCTCAAAGGGCTCCATTTTGTCTGAAGAGGTGTTCAACACTGTAGCAGTCGAAGTGCTGGGAACTATAGGTGAGGTGATAGATGATAAGGTGTCCTCGGATTCCATATCCGATGATGAGGTGCTATGGTGTGATACTGTAGACATGGTAATGTAATAACCCAAAAGTAGTAATTGTAAGTAATCAATAACATCAAGTGTGTGAAAATCAATGTGAAAAAATCAAGTGTGTGAAGATCAATGTCAAATAATTTTAATGGGTAATATACTGAGCACGGTGTTATGCAGGCACGGAGGGCGTAAAGTGGTATGGTGTAAAAATGATCCATTTTGAAAGTGTAGTTATAGTCCAATGTTTGAAAATATTTGGTTCTCTAAAACCATGTCTCTGATGCCAATCTATAACACCCCCTAAATTATGAGTTAACAGCGGAAGACTAATCGGGGTATTACGGCGAGGATCGTAGTCATAATCATAGAAAACGGCTCAAAAGAGGCGTTTTGAAAGTTGTTTGTCATTCAAATAATAATTCAGTTACAAAGGTGAAAATATCAGAGTTGTGAGATCCCATAAAAGGGTGTAGTAGTTTGAAATGAATGACATAATTTATTTTACACCACAAAAACCATCAGTTTAATGCCCACTCCGTGCCTTGTGTGCTCCGATAATTACCAGAGATAAACAAGCTAAAAGTTAACAAAATTGTTGAGTGAAATAATAGAGTTTGTAATAGTAATCAGTTTTGTAGAATCCCACGAAAATCCATTGTAATGAATCTCACTGATTAATAATAATCAGGTATTACCGCTTAATAAAACCCATTTCTACGGGGAAATTTAAATTTTTTCTCTTATTGTTATCATTAACCCGTTACGTTTTCGCGACAAATATTAATTAGTGACCCGTACTAGACACACAAATAAATCACGAAACACCATTCTCACTAAATCTAAATTTCACAAATGATAATAAGTACTTATAACTACACTAAGCATATTTAGTTCTTTTTAATGACATTTAATTATTTCTAATTCACGAAGCATCTCATTAATTCTCCTAAACTACAACCCAAACGGGCTGCCCTTTTCTTCCAAGCCCATCATCACCTCACAGCCCACTCAAGGCCCAATCACTCTTTTGTTATTTTATAAGCTACCCGAATACACCCCTCCAAAAACACGACTCGTTCTCATCATTCTCAAACACGACTTACCCAAGTTTTTACACCATAAAGATCAACACCCACTAGACTATACATGTGCCAATTTCCAGATTTACATGTCGAGTATTAATACGATTTTCAAGACCCATTTGTTTGTCCCATTTCTACTCATACGCATAGACGAAACCTCCGAAACACAACCATTTTTAAACCCGATTTTTCCCATGGCTTACTATTGATCACATTAGCATAATGTAATGTCTAGAAGGTCATAAGGACTGCAGTATGGGAATGTGACTCGCTAAACCCATTTGTCATTTATTTAAAATACAAACCGAACACCTATAGCACAAAAATAAAAGATAAGAATTTCCCCACGTTTTCATATCTATCCAATATCTCACATTGTCAGGAAACTCACTTAGGTGTCCTCCCATCCACAGTAAAGATCAATGATTAAGCTTTGAGGGTAAAATTGTCAATTAAAATGCATAATCTATCTCTATATAACCCACCCTTTCCTAGCAACCTACACTGCCCATTTCCTACACATTTCACTCTCACTAAACACACTAAAGACCCAGAAATGTTTTGAAGCAACCGAGCAAAGCAGAAGACACTTTAAAACGTATTCGTGGACCTACAAGCTCACTGTCTCACTCTTGTGCTTCCATTCGACTTCCATAGCTCTCTTCACCACCTTTTCTAAGGTGTGGTACGTGTCTACATACCCTTCCTATCTCTGTCACACGTTAATATTTTGATCCATGCATAACATATATATACACATAGTCGAACCCATCACATTTTTCTTTGCACATGGCCACGTTAACAGGATATAAAGAACTTCATGTAATGATCAAAATTTAACTAGGACCACATTAGAACACTCACGATCACGTATAAGTGCCCATGCATTTCACTTCTCTATGTCATTTGCATTCGAACGCATCTTTCTCTTTTTGCATATTTTTATCATGCATAACAAGTTCACAAGAAATAACAACCCACACTGTGAGCGAGTTAGAGACCAAACACACTCTATTGCACGTTAAAGAGTTCATGCATCACTCCTTTGGTTTGGACTAAAACATATATAGGTGACATGATGCATATCTTCATATAATATAACTTTGTAACTCACAGTACATGTCGAACTCCCTTTTGGGAGTCTTAGCAGTCACGCACACACCACACTCATGCTTACATGTCCCATTCATACATTATACGAACGAAGAAAGACCTATAACTACATGGACAAAACTTATATGAACCACACTGAAAATAATCTAAGTACATGTAAAACAGCCCACGCCGCCTAGTAAATGACACCATAACTCACGATTCGAATAAACGACCATGTTTTATTTTTACACGATCTAATAGACCACCTAGCAAGCAACATGTTTCGTATTATGAGTTAGTCCTCATAAGCTCGATTCGACTTTTGAAATTACTCAAACCAAACGTACATCATTAGGATCTATACAATTTCATTTTTCCAGAAATTAACTATTGTCGCATGGGCTAAGATTCAGGCCCAATAAGATTTCGAGTATACGCAGCCCAATAGGCCCATGTGATACATTTTCAGACTAATAAAAACAGCCCAAGTCCAGGCCCAAAACAGGTTGCACGCCCTCGCCTCTAAAATTCTTAACGGGCCTTAAGTTGACTCGTTAACTGGCCCATTAATACAAAAATAAGCTCTTTACTGAAATAAGCAATTGAAATAAGTTAAAATGAACTTAATAAAGTTATAGAAATTTTCCGAATATTTTTCCCGTTATTTTTATGCAAAAAGGACTAAACATGTAACGCGTTTCCACATTAAAGGACTAAAACTGCCAAACTATGAAACTGGTGGACTGAAGCTGTAAAAACAGTTTATAGAGGACTTAAATTGACATATCATTGAACTCCAAGCCTTATATGGACATATGGACAAATATTGGACTATTATGGACTTTGGAACTTAACGAAGGACTAACGACGTAACGCAAGCACTGTTAGGGTAAAAAGTATAAAATCTGGAAAGAACAAGGACCAATTAATTTACTTGACATTCTTATTTTATTTTCTATTTTCACCCCTCATTTCATATGCATTTTACATTTTAGTTGTGCATTATTTAAGTTTCGTTATTAGAAATTTAGCAACTTCACTTTGCATATCATTTCAGCATATTTTGAGAAGGTAATATTTTGGGTCGACTGATATAAGAACCAAGATAATAGCATATTTATATTATTTTTTAACTTGATGCATTTTAAGCATATCACACTCATATCATCAAATCGTTATACGATTTCTCACTTTCGCACTCACTATTAGTAGTAAGTCAGAATCTTAGACTTCCCTCATATTCAGGTTTCGTATCGAAGACGTTTCCGTGATCGTTTCCATAGATCTAATAATTCTATCTTGTCAGATACGCTCCAGGTGAGTCGTGGCCCCTACTTTTAATATTGTTTTAATAACTCTTTTGGGGGAGATACATGCTTTAACTGTTTTAAGTTTACTTTATAAAATCTCATGATTTACTCAAAATCATCAACTATGTTTTACATGTTTTGGATCACCCTTTGGAAGGGATATATGCTCGTTATATTTGCAAATTGCTTGCTTAGCTGAAACACTATGTTTGAAAGATAACAAACTACTTGTTGTAACATGATACTGAGACTTATTATATGCATTCATATAACAACTGAATGTACTGTTAACTTTACTATGATATTTCTACATTTCACTAGAAATAATTGCCAAGACTAAAATACGCATATTTCATGAACCCTGAAACCTATATTGCCTAAGTTTACTTTATTGCCATAAAGTCCCTCGATCATGAGCCATTAATCACTTCGGTGAGCGCAAATATAGTGAACAGCTTCGAAACCTGTTAGAGGCTGACGACCTATCCCACTAAATACTTGGACGGAATGCCTATATGGTTAGTCGTATTTAGTCGTGATGCACTATATTTGAGAAAAATAGGAATTGGCAAATCACCTATTACATGAGGGCAAAACTTTCGTCATTAATTTGATGAACACCTCCGTTTTACGATACACTGTTAACGTTTTGCGTGTCATGAGGCTTAGGGCAATATAACTTTATGAATATATGAATGTTTCATATATATTAGGATACAGCTGTATTTAGTTAAACACCACTCCACACTGATAGATTTCAGACACTAGATTAATGTTTCCACTATGTGTTAGGATTATGGATCCTGTAATTGAAACTTAACTATTATCATATGTGACTTAGTAGTGTCTTCTAATTAAGACAGTCCAAATTGCTTGGTATAACGTTACTCTTAAAAATGACCCATCATTTCATTTCGAGCGTATAACAACGTAGCTCATTTTCATCTAAAATTTGAAACTTATGATCATTTGAGTTCATATATGATTTATCTGTGGATTTTTATCCAACGCAACTTACTATTTACTTCCGGATGTACTAGTAATTATTTCAACTATCATTGTACATCTCTCAAATTCATTGAAAGAAAGTTATTTTCTATTAAACTCCATGAACTCACCAACCATTGTGTTGACGTTTTAAGCATGTTTATCTCAGGTAATTAACGAAGCAGGACAAGACACGGAGCGGGCATCTTATACTCTGATAAATAAAATGGTGTAAAATCAAATATGTCATTCGTTCCAAATTACTACCTTTTTGTGGAATTTTCATAACAGATATTTTTCCTTTGTACCAAAACTATTATTTTTAATGACATATAACTTTTAAAACGCCTCTTCCAGGCCGTTTTATGAAATTTTAACTCGATCCTCACCGTAACACCCTAATTATTTTTCCGCTGCCAACAAACAAATTAGGGGGTGTTACAGATTGGCATCAGAGCCACAGGTTATAGAGAATCAAATGTTTTAAAACATTGAACTATAACTATATTTTCAAAATAAATGATTTTACACCTTATCATTGATGCGTGGTTTTGCGACCTTACAACAGGTTTTACCTCTCGAGGGATCTCAAGAGGCTTACAACCCCACCAGGCAGTGTACCTGACCGATGTAGTATAGTGTAGTGGTAAGTACGGGGGATTGATCGTTCTCCACAGAGAATAGTGTCGTTAGGATTGAAAAACTACTCTAATAGGTCTAGGGGTGAGAGAAGATTCTTTTTATGTTTTTTTTTATATTTTATGAAAGCAAGTAAAATCTCGGGTTTGAAAGAGTGGGCGGAATTAGTTGCTAGTCAACTAACCCAAATTACTACAGATGCAAATAAAATAAAATAACTGAAAATGAAAAGGTGGTAAAACTTATGTGGAGAGAAATGTGTTTACTTAGATTTCCTTACTCCCTAACTATCTTTTACCGGTTGATTAGTGTATATTAATCGCGTGGATGACGGGTGTATTCTTTAATACCAATCGTGGGGTGGCGTACATACTTCCCCAACTCTACAAGCTCCTACTTCACTCTTATGTCGAGCCGGCTAGGAAGCTCCTAACATGGGATCACTAGAATTCGCTCGTGCATTAAATACAACCATAAAAACCTTAGTACGCATTGGTTCATGCTTCTTAAGACGTTCAAGCAAGTTACCGAATAGGAGGTTAGCCAGTTTTCTTAAGCCTAACATAGATAAACAATCATCCAATACAACTAATAACACACTAATAACCAATAATCAATAGCTAGGTTTCATTAGATCTAAGCAAACACAAAGAAAACCTAGCCTAGCATGTTAAACAAAAGACAAGAACAAGATAGAATCAAACAACACATAGACATATTGAATGATTAATTGATAACTTATCTTCAATGTAACATGGAAGATCTCAAGGCAAAAAGCCTTGAAAAAGCTGCTAAAATCGTCTTAGGGTTTCCTCCCAAAAGGTTACACACAAAGTTCCACACTAATGACAAAAAATTGCAAAACTATATATAGAGTTTAAGGGCTGACGGCGTCACGTTGTAGATCCTGACGCCGTCACCTCGCCGCTTTTAGGGTTCCCGGATGGCCTTCCTGACGCCGTCCCTCTTTAGACCTCCAAAATCCGCTCTGGCTTATCAAGGCTTGACTCCGTCAGATTAGTGCTTGACGCCGTCCCTCTTTAGCTTACCTTGATCACATTAAAGGGTGACGCCGTCAGATTTTTCATGCAAATTTCTCTGGCTTATCATGAGTAATTTTCATATCCACCACTTTTGCCAAGCCATGACGCCGTCTGGACCAATTCCTGACGCCGTCAAAGGTACTTTCCAGCGTAATTTTGAGACTTTGCCGTTTTCTTCACTTTTATGCTCCAAAAACGTCCAAAATGCTTCCTTTTCCAGATTTCTTCTCCAAAGTACCTAAAATGACAAAAGGAACGATTTAGGGCAATATTTGATCAAATAAATACGATTTAGGGCTTAAATGACCCCCTAAAAGCGGTACACTTTTCGCTTCATCAAATACCCTTACACTTGAGATTTGCTTGTCCTCAAGCAAATGCGCTTTTATTCTAATCAAAATACAAGTTAGGGGTCATTTAATGCTAATATAAAAGTAATTACAACAAATAGTCGTTCCACTTTAATCATAATAAGCACGGAGATTACATACTAGCCCGTCACAAGTAGTGTTTAGATACTCACATCTCTCAAGTGTCATCAAAATAAATCTCATAAATGAAAACGGATATTATCTCTCACTACCTGTCATAGCAAATAGATTACCATAGGCTTGGGAAAGGATCGAAAACCTCCTCCACTAGGCGTAAGCACCTAAGATAAACTATCAAAGAGGGCTTTTAAATGGGTTATAACGTTAGGTGTAGGGATATGATAAACACGGTTTTGTAGGATAAAGGATATTTTACTGGTGGCGAGTTAAAGATCTTGATTAATTACATGTACTATACAATGTTGCTAAGCCAAGACTCGACTCAATATTAAGCTAAAAACAAAATAACAAAAACATAAAATGAAACGGGATGGTAGTCCGTATGTTTTTTTTCTATTTTTCTTTTTCTCATTTTTTTTGTATTTTTCTTGATTTCTTCCATTTTTTTTTTTTTTCATACACTCTTGCCCTACCATCCAAAATAATACATCATAGGGGCGTTGCTTTCCCCTTACACTTGAACTTTTACATAGCTTTACAAATAACTATTCTAATGACTCGAATTAAGATAATTGAAAAACTTGGAGTACTTCTAAAATATTTAGCACATATGGGGGTAATAAATGATGTTCTTCTCCATTACTCCATTACATTAGTACTTTACCCATGAGTCCCAATCGTCCCAAAACAATATGTACAAGGATATGACTCGACTTAGCAACCATGTAATCAACTAGATAATTAACTTGGGTTTAAACAAATGTTGTCACAATAATGCACTAAAAATGAGTGCATACAAGGTAGGCTAAGGCGATTTGGGTGTACATTTAAGTGGGGTGTAAACAAATTCTTCCTTTAAGTAAAATGCTTAAAGGTCGAAACGAAAAGATAGGCTCTGAGGGGTGTACTAGGGGTATCGTGTACTAAAAATGAGTACAACGCAAAGGGTGTGGGAGAATTACTTGACCAATGTAGCCAAAGTAATTATAACAAAAACACAGGTGTAAAACAATGGGTTAATCCTAATGCCTCTTATCATGTAGTAAATCTAACTACACGAATGTAGTCTCACTTGTGGCCTCGGAATGGTCCTAACGCAAGTTCTAGAATCTAAGTGCTACCAGTACACACATCATAGCATAAATGCTTTTCCTACCAATTCTAGGAGCGAACCTCACATATTTGGGGGTGGAAAATTTTTTAGTGGTACGGTTTTTGTGCTAGTCATATAACTCCTATCCGTGAGACGCTTATTAGAACTAAAGTTTCACTCCTAAATGTTGTAAAAAATTTTAAATTTGGCACTAAAATTGCCCTAACAGGTATTTATCTCAGTTTTATTACACATCTACCATCAAACAAACTAAAAATCAAGTGCAATTGTATTCTCTAAAGTATCGTACTTTTACCCCCCCCCCTTACACTTAAGATGAACATTGTCCCCAATGTTCAAATAACAAATGTAAAAGTAAATAAGGTAAAAGAATGAAATCAAATACTCCCCTGATTCGCTCGGTGGATAAAGAAATAACATGGTTAGATCTTCTTCCAAAGTAATGTTGAAGCTCCATGACTAATGCATCGCCATAAGCTTGATCCAACAAATATTTCCTTGTCCAAAATAACCTGTTAATCCTGAGAAAACAAACACGAAAACCTGCATACATCGGCGGGATAAACTCTATATATGAGGATATAATGCTTGTGGAATGATTATTTTGCAGATTCCTGGAGATTATAAGTTAGAGATTTAATAAAAACTTTTTATGAAAACAAAACTTTCAAAAATTTTCAGAAAATTAAACCTGACGCCGTCAGGTTGTAAAGCCTGACGCCGTCAGAAATGATCTGACAGAATTCTCATGTTACGTTTCCGGAAAATTTTTGGAAAAACCTATACCTTACTTCCTGGAAATCCTGCAAAACATCATTATGACTCGATACAAGCATTTGACTCAAACAAATACTAATATGTATGTTAATTTATTATTATTACGATTCATGTTCATTTGTGTTCTAATAAACCGATTTAGATTTCCCTTACACTTAACTTTTGCAAAATACCTTTATAAGTAGTTAAGACGAAGTTAAAAACAAAATAAAGCATTTTCACAATTTAGTTTTTGAACATGAATCAATAATAATAAAAATTAAATCATACATACGGAAGCAAATAAAATCAAACAAACAATTAAATAAATAAACAAACAACTAAGGCTTGCATGCAATAAAGAAAATCAATGTCACAAATGTTTAAAGGCCAACAGATGCCTTATCCTAAACTATTACAGACCAAATTGTTCCAAATCATACAACCATAGATTAAATTGTTCAAATATCAAAACATCAAATCAAATAATCACTGGGGTGGGGGACCTTGGCGATAGTCATAGCCTGGAGGGAGGTGCCCGTAGTACCCATATGGTGGGTAATCCTGCTCACGTCCCGGGAAAGGGTCAATCTGCAGGTGTGGATCCAACTGATCACGCGTAGATAGATGCTGCATCTGACGAACAGTGTGATCATACATCCAGTCGAACCTCTCGTCCACCCGGGTTCTCCAAGTATCAACCTGGCCCATCCATGCCCCCTGGTGAGCCTGCCAATCCCCCCTGCTCATGTGCCGGTAATAATCTGCCGTACCAGCCTCATAACCCCCATGCTGCTGCTGCTGATGCTCCTCCTCCTCATCATCCCCACCATCATCATCCTCAGCTCCGTCTGGATGATACCACATAAAGGTCCCATCATGCATCTCCATAACCACCTCCATCTGCTTCAGGGACCTCACCTTCACTGTCCTGCAGGCATCACCACTCAAATACCTCATGACCTCGGGTCTGAGGACTCCATAAGATCGGGCCAGCCGGGTGATAAACATCCCACCATAAATCCTGTCTCCTTCCCTTTCCCCAACTCCACCATGCAGAAAGCTAGCAACCCAAAATGGGATGTTGCAGTAAACCTCATTTGAGTAAATGGTGTACAAGTAGAAGAGGTCTGAAGCAGTGACACGGTGGTGAGAGCTGTGGCGCCCTGTCAAGCTGTAGGTGAGGCATCTATGGGTCAACCTAACTCTAGGCTCCCTGAGTTGAGATGCCACAGTAGTCGAGGTGTAAACCCCATCCCCAATAGTCGGCCAGAACATGGAACATCTAAAATCATTCCTCATCGACTCCCCATGCAACAACCTATTCATGAACCCTACCTGAGTGGTTTCATGCTGACTATACAACCCAAGTCTCCATCCAAACTCAGTAACCGAGCATGTCCTAAGCTCACCCCCCAGCCTGAAATAGATCGTGGTCCTGCCCACATCGGTCCTTGCCTCAGCCATGTCAAAGTGAAAAGTGGCAAAGAATTCACGTACCAATTCGTCATAGACCGGCTCTTGAATCCTAGACAGTCTTTCCCACTGAGGGCCGGTAAACTCATCCGTCTGAAAGCTTTAGAGAAAGGTTTGCTCAAGACCTTCCCTCCTCAGAAAGCTCCAATCTACCACAGCCCCATTTTCAACTTTATGCTGTAGCAATTGGGTGTATTTAGTTGTGGCGGCATCGTCATCAAAAACACCCCAACTGAGGACCGTGTCCCCAAAGTTCTCTTGTTGAGATCTGGAAGAACTCCCTCGGCTAGGTCTTTGACGCTTACTCATTATCTGGAACAAAGCAGGGAGGAACAAAAGTGTTAATATGTGAATTAAAGATTTATTGGAGCATCAGACAGGTCTGACGCCGTCACCCTTGCTAGGTGACGCCGTCAGGTTCGACCAAATTCAAATCCGAATTTACGAGGGAAAAATCAATATCCAAACTTTAAGCTTATAAACCAAACGCCCCTTTTTACAGCAAAATGGGTGATTGGATCATAGGTTATGGTTCAAATTCGTGGCCTCCCCATTAGTGAATAGACCCAATTGATTGCCAATCATCAAATGCTTTAATTATTGCTAAATAACACTAATTAAAGGACATTATGAGTTCTAAGCATGAATCAATCTTAGGGTTTCATGAGTTGGGGTTTTTCGAAAATTAAGAATCCTAGGAGTAATTGAAGCGAAAAGAATGAGTAAACATTACTTACCACGTGAAGATTGATAGCGGAAGTCGGTGAATTTGACCTTGAAAATTCGTGGGTGGGGTTGGAGTGGATATGGTTTGTGGGGTTTGTGATGAAAGTGATGGAAGTAAAGTTATTATTGCTGTGCAGACGGGGTGACGGCGTCACGTTCATAATCTGACGCCGTCAGACCAGCGTAATTCACCACTTTGTGCCAGTTTACAAATGAGCCCCTTGTACTTTAAGGGAGCAGCTAGTCAGGGTCAATAACCCTGATAGCTAGTCTCGTTAACAAGTTCCTCCTGGGTCAAATGTTTTGTTACTGTCACGGGATGTAGTAAAATGTTGGAAAGGGCCGGTTGACGTCTCATTCAGGTTCCAATTTCCATCACGGCAGGTATTCAGGGAGTGATAGGAACTTTTCCAGGGGGTTTTCAAAATGAGGGTGTGCTTTAATTGAGTTCTTCTCACACCTGGCTTAAAGCCAAAAGATCGTTTCCTAGCTTCATGAAAGTTAGGGAGCGTGACAACCATGCTTCCCACGAAAATGCTATGATCTTGAGAATTCTCTTTCTCGCGAGGGGATCCAAATGGATAAAAGGGTTGTAAACATGGAAGGCTTGGGGGAGGGGTTTCATCACCCCATTCGTTGTATGGTTCATTAGGGACCGGAGTTCAAAGATCTTCTCGATCTTTTTATGTGAAGCTTTTTCCCTAATTTTCTCTTTTATTCTCGAGATGAATTTTTCTGCTAGTTCCATGAACATATCTTGGGTGTTTTTCAAGTGAGTTTCTAATTCCTGGATCCGTCTCTCTTGGTTGTTCACGAAAGTTAGCATTATCCCTTCAAATTCATCTTGTCGTGAGAATTGATGAAACGTATGTTCACCAATTGTGTTCACGCACTCATCGGGATTTTCATCATCCGTAGGTGTCTCGGCTTTCATTAATCTCTCAACCTGCCTTTTTATGTTTTCGAACAGCTGTTCTTGGGTTGCACTCATGCAATTCAAAATCCCTTCTTCCGAGAACGTTGAGTCTTTCCATTCTTCTTCTTCGTACTGTGCTAAGTCCTCAATGACTTCCCAGCACTTATCGACACTGAGCCTGCTCAGCCTCCCATTGGCAGCGTAATCTATGGCTCTTCTAGTTTGATGGTTTACGCCATCATAAAATCGTTGGATTTGTAGCCAAGGATCCATGCCATGGTGAGGGACTTTTTGGAGTAAGTCCTTGAATCGAGTCCATGCCTCGTAGAGGGTTTCGCCTTGACGTTGTTGGAACATCAAGATATCATTCCTTAGCTTGGTAGTTCCTTCCCGGTGGGAAAAACTGAGCAAGGAAACGAGTGGTGAGATCATCCCAAGAGGTGATGGATCCTGCGGGTAGACGCTCTAGTCATTGACTAGCTTGGTCCCGCAGATAGAATTGAAAGAGACGCAGTCGGGTCGTCTCTCGAGTGGCAACATCAAGGTCTATGGAATCAACAATTTTGAGAAAGTCCTTGAGATGTTGATTAGGATCTTCGGAACGAAGTCCATGGAATGCGCATCCGCTTTGCACCAACCGGATGGTGTCGGATCGCAAGGGTGTGACATTGGCTCCTTGAGTGAGCTCAATGGTGTTTCGATAGCCATGGTGGCTAGGACGGGAGTAGTCTCCTAAAGTACGGGCTCTAGGAGGTGGTGGTGGTTGTTGTGGTGGTGGGATGTTGGGATCGAGGATATTACCATCTTCCATGATGTTGAATGGTAATGGTTACGAACAAAGAAACGAAGAAAATAGATAGACTAAAGAAAACCTAGAAAAAGAAAATAAAAATCTCACTAGAAAGGAATCTAGTGAGTAGACCTATAAAATAAAAATTCAACCTAAACAATAACTATTCCCCGGAAGCGGCGCCAAAAACTTGATGCGTGGTTTTGCGACCTTACAACAGGTTTTACCTCTCGAGGGATCTCAAGAGGCTTACAACCCCACCAGGCAGTGTACCTGACCGATGTAGTATAGTGTAGTGGTAAGTACGGGGGATTGATCGTTCTCCACAGGGAATAGTGTCGTTAGGATTGAAAAACTACTCTAATAGGTCTAGGGGTGAGAGAAGATTCTTTTTATGTTTTTTTTTATATTTTATGAAAGCAAGTAAAATCTCGTGTTTGAAAGAGTGGGCGGAATTAGTTGCTAGTCAACTAACCCAAATTACTACAAATGCAAATAAAATAAAATAACTGAAAATGAAAAGGTGGTAAAACTTATGTGGAGAGAAATGTGTTTACTTAGATTTCCTTACTCCCTAACTATCTTTTACCGGTTGATTAGTGTATATTAATCGCGTGGATGACGGGTGTATTCCTTAATACCAATCGTGGGGTGGCGTACGTACTTCCCCAACTCTACAAGCTCCTACTTCACTCCTATGTCGAGCCGGCTAGGAAGCTCCTAACATGGGATCACTAGAATTCGCTCGTGCATTAAATACAACCATAAAAACCTTAGTACGCATTGGTTCATGCTTCTTAAGACGTTCAAGCAAGTTACCGAATAGGAGGTTAGCCAGTTTTCTTAAGCCTAACATAGATAAACAATCATCCAATACAACTAATAACACACTAATAACCAATAATCAATAGCTAGGTTTCATTAGATCTAAGCAAACACAAAGAAAACCTAGCCTAGCATGTTAAACAAAAGACAAGAACAAGATAGAATCAAACAACACATAGACATATTGAATGATTAATTGATAACTTATCTTCAATGTAACATGGAAATCTCAAGGCAAAAAGCCTTGAAAAAGCTGCTAAAATCGTCTTAGGGTTTCCTCCCAAAAGGTTACACACAAAGTTCCACACTAATGACAAAAAATTGCAAAACTATATATAGAGTTTAAGGGCTGACGGCGTCACGTTGTAGATCCTGACGCCGTCACCTCGCCGCTTTTAGGGTTCCCGGATGGCCTTCCTGACGCCGTCCCTCTTTAGACCTCCAAAATCCGCTCTGGCTTATCAAGGCTTGACGCCGTCAGATTAGTGCTTGACGCCGTCCCTCTTTAGCTTACCTTGATCACATTAAAGGGTGACGCCGTCAGATTTTTCATGCAAATTTCTCTGGCTTATCATGAGTAATTTTCATATCCACCACTTTTGCCAAGCCATAACGCCGTCTGGACCAATTCCTGACGCCGTCAAAGGTACTTTCCGGCGTAATTTTGAGACTTTGCCGTTTTCTTCACTTTTATGCTCCAAAAACGTCCAAAATGCTTCCTTTTCCAGATTTCTTCTCCAAAGTACCTAAAATGAAAAAAGGAATGATTTAGGGCAATATTTGATCAAATAAATACGATTTAGGGCTTAAATGACCCCCTAAAAGCGGTACACTTTTCGCTTCATCAATCATTTTATGCCTTCCGTGTCTGCAGACTGCCGTGCTCAATACATTACCTACTAAGATTTGTTTTGTACTAATCTTTACATGCTTGATGTTTACTCTTCATACATTACACACCGAATTATTTCACACTCAATGTTACACCTTAAACGTATGAATATTCATAATTACTATTTTGGATTGCTACAGTACCATGTCTTCCAAACTAGACGATATCACCAAGACTATCCCTCGTACTACCCATGCATCACCTACATACCAAATTACACCAAATACTGAAGATCCTTATGTACAAATGTCACAACCTCAGCCCGACATAGAACTCACTCAGAAATCACCTCCGTCATCACCTACTCACTCACCTCCACGTCAGAAACTTAGAAGAGCAACTGAGTCCTATTCAGATGAAGATTTGATTGGTGGTCAACCAACATTTGAATTTGGACAGAGTTCACAACAAGAAATGACTTGGAAGAATGTCAACCTAAATTCTCCCCTACCCAATACCTCAGATTTCTCCATGCCAGATGCCCCAAACAATGTATCCTCACCCAATTCTCCTGACTACAATGTAGACACCCGTGACTCCATATGGACTCGTCTTTACCAACACACCAGCATACTAGACGCTCACTCTAAACAGCTAAAAGAGTTACACCCATTACGATTTGAATGGTATGACCGTAACATTGATACCCTGTTTAAGAGGACAGATGCTGAAAGACGAGAAGTGTTTGGTTTAGGAGTGAATGTTGGTAACATGAAGGACAATTACGAACAGGAACTTAGAAACTTGGATGCCAGAACCCGCTGTTTGGGTAGAGGTCATACCCAAACACACATTAGGATTGAAGACATTGAAAGAGCATTATGGTTGGCTAGAGACGCAGCAAGAACCCAGAGCCAAAAGATTGCAGCTTTGGAAAACATGTTAGCTAATCAGATGAATGCGTGCCAGGAACGTTTCTCAGCCATGGAAGCTGCACAACTGGATCTTGAGGCAGAAGTTAGACGTCTACGTCAGAGACATAACTGATCTTAAGTATCGTTGTTGTACTCAATAAACCAAATAGTTTTGGTTAGTATTTCATGTATTTCGCAATAATTCTGTAACTCTCAGAAATTGTAATCGACTTTTAAGCTATGACAGTATTTTACTATCTTATCGTTCTGTTGTAAACGAATTCCTCCCACCAAGCCCTAGTATAGTGCTATAAGTACAAAGAGCCATGCAAAACCTCACCATTTGTTACTCTCTTAGGTAAACAAATAACTCCACGTGAATCAATGAGACATTAATAAAAGACCTTGTGTTGGTGGTTTTGCAAAAATCAATCAAACAAGTTATTAAAGTTATGTCGATTTTGATGATTGTATTCAAACTTACTATGACATTATCGGTGATTGTACATCAAATATACCACGACTAAACAATAAGCCATAGAATTCCAAGAACAAATTTTCAATAGAGAACTTGATGAATGAAGAGAAAGTTGTTGAACTTTAGCTTTGGTAAAAGAATCCGTTTGTTCCTTAGCAATCCCATATTAAGAGATGATCATTATTTTACAATGCTACCCAGACACATCGTATTTCTATGATCTTCAGTTGGTTTTGATTTTGTATTGAGATCACATTGTTAGCAATAATATGCAAATACTTTATTATTTGAAATTATTCTAATGATAAAGTGAATACTAAATCAGTGTTTCTTGTTGTAGTCATTGAAGATGGCCAACATGAGCAACACCCATACCCCCTCAACACTTACCACAACCATGACTCCTAAAACCATCGGGGAATTTGAAAACAATATCGTTACAGTGGTACATGAAGTGACTACAATAGTTCATCCGAGAGACAACGACATAGCCAGGAAAGAAGGAAGGATGGCTAAACCTTGTAGACACAACAATGAAAGTTTCATGGGACGTAGGTCAGTTCGCCTAAAGGATTCAAGAAAGATGACTAAACCTATCCGCACATGTGCCCAAAGGATTAGGCAAGATTTTGCACTTAAGAAAATTAACCAAAAGCGAAAACTCGAAAAGAAAAGAACCTTTATCCTCAACAAATGCGAATTTCACAACGACATCTGTACCCGCAATCACCTACAAGATCGCATCGACTACCATCGCCAACAAAGGTCCAGACAAGAAGTTGAAGAGAACAACATAACAACCCTTACTACTAGGGACAACTACCATGGGAAGCAGCCTTTGTGTCAGAGATGCAAGATGCATCATACCGGACAATGCATTGCAAAATGCGGGAAGTGCCGGAAAACAGGCCACAAGACAAGAGATTGCAAAGCTATGGAAGGAAATGAGCAACCCTCGTCCATAAAATGCCATGGATGTGGTGGAATAGGGAATTACAAGAGTCAGTGCCCAAACTACAATGTCAACTGGAAGGCCAAGATTGATGCAAGAAAATGAAGACTCGTTAAAAGACTCCAATAGTGTCAAGAAATGACACCTATGTTGAAGCAGAAGAACAAATTCCTGCTGTAATAAAAATAAACCCTAGTTTAGGATTTCCTAAGTTGTATTTCCTTATGTACTTTGCCTTAGGTTTGATGGATGTAACCTAAGAGCAACAACTATCTTTCTACCGTATGAATCTCTACCTTGTAATATTTCAGTAATCATCGTAATCTATGTCTATTTCCATTTCTATTCCACTTTCCATATTCATAGTTGATACGTAACAATATCTTGATATCACCCTAGGAATTTGACTAAACACCATATCTGATCAAACAATAGACTAATATCACACTGTAAGAAACTTTCACCCAAAACCTAAGATATCCTAGTATCACTTTAGAAATTCCTGACTTATCCTCAGAATATGAACAAAAACCTTCTAATCCTTTTAGAAATAATCAGAAGATGTCCGACTTTGTAACGGAACCATTATAATTGAACCACATAAAATTCTTTGAAGAAATATAAATATTATAATAACTGAACCAAGCATCACATCATTTAGTCCTCAATTATACATAGCCTAGCTACCTATGTATAATTTAGGAAGAATCATGTTATAAATGGAACAGTTATCTTTTCAAAGCCTTTAATAATAATTTTCATTCCAAAAGTAATATTTTGAGATAAAATAAACGATTCATGAACATCACTTTTGGCAAGCCCCAGTAAGATCTACACTTATTACCTACTACTTTATTATAAGAAGTCGAGAAAAGTACGAATTTAGAAACTATAAGAATTCACAACAATATGTAGCAGACACAAATAACATAAATTTCATTAAAAACCACGAAAATTAATACATAGCTAGATGATTAACATCGGAAGCGCTAATATTACAATGAACACAATATAAGGCATAGAATCTTTGATAGGTTGGCCCACCATAGCAACAAAAACCACCACCAACCCAGCGATAGCAAGAGCCACCACAGGATGAATCACCTTGATTATTCTGCGTCGTAAATGCAAACAAAATATTAAAAGCCACAACGAAACTAATTCGTAAACATAAGGGTAAACGAGTTTTATTCCACACTTAATAAAGGTTACATAGAAACACAACAAAAACCTATTACAATCGAAACTAGTTTAAAAGCTATTACCCCCAAAACTTGTCCACAACAACGGCTAAGATTGTGAGGGGTATGATAACCAACAAATATCCGATTAGGTGGCCGGAATCTTCGCCGGGGAGGAGAGCTAAACAGGCGGCAGCAAAGGCGATGAACATGGTTGCAAAAATAATGGCGAACGGCGGCATTATTTTGTGTTGGAAGAGATGAAGTGAAAAAGGTGAAGTGGGGAGGAAAAAGGAGAAAAGTAAATAGGGTATTAATAGGGAAAAACTAGCCGTTATTTTACTATTCACGATCATTAAATTTCAAACCACTACCATAAAAAATCCACTAGTCTCGACCGCTAGAACACTAAACATTTAGTGTTAAATACTTCCTACCCTCGACCGTTATTTCCACTATTCATAACCTATGAATGCATTAGTTGACCAAACATTCAAATTTATTTCGTCTAGTACGAATAAATCCAATTGAATCCCGTTTCCGCATTATTCAACTAAAAATCTCCCGACAACACTTTTCTATAAACTCTCATTCTTGAACACCACATTTTTCAACACCTATCACGGACTGAACTTCGGGATAAAGTTCAAAATTGAGGGGTGGATACTGTAGAATCCCACGAAAATCCATTGTAATGAATCTCACTGATTAATAATAATCTGGTATTACCGCTTAATAAAACCCATATCTAAGTGGAAATTTAAAAATTTTCTCTTATTGTTATCATTAACCTATTACGTTTTCGCGACAAATATTAATTAGTGACCCGTACTAGACACATAAATAAATCACGAAACACCATTCTCACTAAATCTAAATTCACAAATGATAATAAGTACTTATGACTACACTAAGCATATTTTGTTCTTTTTAATCACATTTAATTATTTCTAATTCACTAAGCATCTCATTAATTCTCCTAAACTACAACCCAAACGGGCTGCCCTTTTCTTCCAAGCCCATCATCACCTCACAGCCCACTCAAGGCCCAATCACTCTTTTGTTATTTTATAAGCTACCCGAATACACCCCTCCAAAAACACGACTCGTTCTCATCATTCTCAAACACGACTTACCCAAGTTTTTACACCATAAAGATCAACACCCACTAGACTATACATGTGCCAATTTCCAGATTTACATGTCGAGTATTAATACGATTTTCAAGACCCATTTGTTTGTCCCATTTCTACTCATACGCATAGACGAAACCTCCGAAACACAACCATTTTTAAACCCGATTTTTCCCATGGCTTACTATTGATCACATTAGCATAATGTAATGTCTAGAAGGTCATAAGGACTACAGTATAGGAATGTGACTCGCTAAACCCATTTGTCATTTATTTAAAATACAAACCGAACACCTATAGCACAAAAACAACAGATAAGAATTTCCCCACGTTTTCATATCTATCCAATATCTCACATTGTCAGGAAACTCACTTAGGTGTCCTCCCATCCACAGTAAAGATCAATGATTGAGCTTTGAGGGTAAAATGGTCAATTAACATGCATAATCTATCTCTATATAACCCACCCTTTCCTAGCAACCTACACTGCCCATTTCCTACACATTTCACTCTCACTAAACACACTAAAGACCCAAAAATGTTTTGAAGCAACCGAGCAAAGCAGAAGACACTTTAAAACGTATTCGTGGACCTACAAGCTCACTGTCTCACTCTTGTGCTTCCATTCGACTTCCATAGCTCTCTTTACCACCTTTTCTAAGGTGTGGTACGTGTCTACATACCCTTCCTATCTCTGTCACACGTTAATATTTTGATCCATGCATAACATATATATACACATAGTCGAACCCATCACATTTTTCTTTGCACATGGCCACGTTAACAGGATATAAAGAACTTCATGTAATGATCAAAATTTAACTAGGACCACATTAGAACACTCACGATCATGTATAAGTGCCCATGCATTGCACTTCTCTATGTCATTTGCATTTGAACGCATCTTTCTCTTTTTGCATATTTTTATCATGCATAACAAGTTCACAAGAAATAACAACCCACACTGTGAGCGAGTTAGAGACCAAACACACTCTATTGCACGTTAAAGAGTTCATGCATCACTCCTTTGGTTTGCACTAAAACATATATAGGTGACATGAAGCATATCTTCATATAATCTAACTTTGTAACTCACAGTACATGTCGAACTCCCTTTTGGGAGTCTTAGCAGTCACGCACACACCACACTCATGCTTACATGTCCCATTCATACATTATACGAACGAAGAAAGACCTATAACTACACGGACAAAACTTATATGAACCACATTGAAAATAATCTAAGTACATGTAAAACAGCCCACGCCGCCTAGTAAATGACACCATAACTCACGATTCGAATAAACGACCATGTTTTATTTTTACACGATCTAATAGACCACCTAGCAAGCAACATGTTTCGTATTATGAGTTAGTCCTCATAAGCTCGATTAGACTTTTGAAATTACTCAAACCAAACGTACATCACTAGGATCTATACAAATTCATTTTTCCAGAAATTAACTATTGTCGCATGGGCTAAGATTCAGGCCCAATAATATTTCGAGTATACGCAGCCCAATAGGCCCATGTGATACATTTTCAGACTCATAAAAACAGCCCAAGTCCAGGCCCAAAACAGGTTGCACGCCCTCGCCTCTAAAATTCTTAACGGGCCTTAAGTTGACTCGTTAACTGGCCCATTAATACAAAAATAAGCTCTTTACTGAAATAAGCAATTGAAATAAGTTAAAATGAACTTAATAAAGTTATAGAAATTTTCAGAATATTTTTCCCGTTATTTTTATGCAAAAAGGACTAAACATGTAACGCGTTTCCACATTAAAGGACTAAAACTGCCAAACTATGAAATTGGTGGACTGAAGCTATGAAAACAGTTTATACAGGACTTAAATTGACATATCATTGAACTCCAAGCCTTATATGGACATCTGGACAAATATTGGACTATTATGGACTTTGGAACTTAACGAAGGACTAACGACGTAACGCAAGCACAGTTAGGGTAAAAAGTATAAAATCTGGAAAGAACAAGGACCAATTAATTTACTTGACATTCTTATGTTATTTTCTAATTTCACCCCTCATTTCGTATGCATTTTACATTTTAGTTGTGCATTATTTAAGTTTCGTTATTAGAAATTTAGCAACTTCACTTTGCATATCATTTCAGCATATTTTGAGAAGGTAATATTTTGGGTCGACTGATATAAGAACCAAGATAATAGCATATGTATATTATTTTTTAACTTGAGGCATTTTAAGCATATCACACTCATATCATCAAATCGTTATACGATTTCTCACTTTCGCACTCACTATTAGTAGTAAGTCAGAATCTTAGACTTCCCTCATATTCAGGTTTCGTATCGAAGACGTTTCCGTGATCGTTTCCATAGATCTAATAATTCTATCTTGTCAGATACGCTCCAGGTGAGTCTTGGCCCCTACTTTTAATATTGTTTTAATAACTCTTTTGGGGGAGATACATGCTTTAACTGTTTTAAGTTTACTTTATAAAATCTCATGATTTACTCAAAATCATCAACTATGTTTTACATGTTTTGGATCACCCTTTGGAAGGGATATATGCTCGTTATATTTGCAAATTGCTTGCTTAGCTGAAACACTATGTTTGAAAGATAACAAACTACTTGTTGTAACATGATACTGAGACTTATTATATGCATTCCTATAACAACTGAATGTACTGTTAACTTTACTATGATATTTCTACATTTCACTAGAAATAATTGCCAAGACTAAAATACGCATATTTCATGAACCCTGAAACCTATATTGCCTAAGTTTACTTTTGTAAAACCCTAAAATCCAAAACATGTAAAAAGACCAAAATGCCCCTACAACTTTGAAATTCAATTAAAGCTTATATAAGTGCCAAATTAAATCACAAAACCTATGTAACTAAACCATACACGATATGAAATAATTATGAGGCACCAAATAATATTTGTGCAAGTCACCAAAAATATTTGTAACACATTACTATGTCACATGGACCGAATTTCATACATAATATTTATTTTAATCTTTAAAAGTATAATATATGGATAATAACAAATTATAATGGGAAAGTATGTCAAGAAATTAAAGGATTGATTTAGTCATGATCTTGGGCCGAAAAATCTGTCATCCCCCCCTCCTAATACTCGGCCATATCTCTATTTAATTAGTTATATCTTTTCTTCCTTCCAAAACAAAACCGAATAACCCTAAAACCCTAACTAAATTCACCACCTATCCATCCGAATTTTTGGAGCTTCAAGGTTATTTTTCCTGTGATCTTTAGCATCCATAGAAGCCTAGAAAAATAAGTTTGGAGTTTCTCTTGGCCTGGTTCGATCGTGGGAAAATTCTTCCTTGTCGAATGTCATTTTTGAGGTATAATTCGTTTTGATCTATTCGACCTTCATAAAATTCTTTTGTTATTTTTCCCATGTCCCTCACATCATACATGATCTGCGAAAAATAGATTTGGGGTCGTGCCTTGCTCGATTCGCTTGTGGAGAATTTATTTTCCATTCGTGAGGTATATTTCCAAATAATTCATTCGAGCCCTATAAAATTCGTTTAGCATTTTTCTCATACTCTTTATAATGTATATACTCTGTGAAAAATGGCTACAAGGTTGTGGGATCGTTCGTGTGCTCTTGGGGATTTTGTGGAGTCGCGTGTGCATTCGGGGAGCAATAATTCGTTACGATCATTCTACATGTCCTATCCTTGGTTCGGTATTTTTTCTGTGTTCCTTACATCATATGAACCTCAAATAAAATGCTATAGTCGAATCATGCAAGATCTATAATTTATATGTGAATTTAATCTTAAAAACGTGATAAAACTCTAAATAATTCTAAACGATTTTTCTGGGGATGAAACCTATTTTTCGTGAACTCTTTATGATCCATATGATCTCAGAAAAATGACCATTCGAATTATAGAAGCCTATATAATTTTTGGTATAATTATTTTGTAACCGGGTTTTAAGAAAATAAAGAAAGAAATAAAAATAAAGAGAAAGGAATTAGCGTTAGGGTTTCTTTGGCTTAGATCTGAACATTAAATGCATGTTAAGGTTGTTGCAATGATGGAATAATGATGTGTGAATTTAGGGCTTAAGTTGTGTTAATAAAATGTTATACGATTGGCTTTTAAAATAGTTAAGGGTGTGTTTTGTAAATTATGAAACTTGTGGGTTATTTTTAGAATATTATTTGGACCTGGTAAAATTCGTATAAAATGTAAAATGAAGGGCTCATGTGTAAATCTTGTATTTAAAAGGGTTTAAATGGTTAATTAAGTATATTGTAATTCGATTTGTAAATTAAATAAGTAGAGGGACTAAAAATGTAATTTCTGTAAAGTTAAGGTGTATTCGTATATTAAATCATGTTGAGGGTGCATTGTGTAAATTTGAGGATTTAATGGCTTAATATGTAATTATGGTTAAATATAGAAATTGTTTCACATTTTAATAAGTACAAGGACCAAATATGTAAATACCGAAACTTTAAAGGGCTGTTTGTAACATGTTAATATTAAAGGTTATTTTCTGTAAATTGATGAAATAAAAGGACTTGATGTGTAATGTAAACATGATAAGGATTGAATTGTAATTTCTATAATTATAAGGTTTAATTTGTAAATTAATAAACCAAAGGGGCGTAATGTGTAAATCATGAAACTTGAAGGCTAAATATGTAATTCTGGAAAACATAAGTGTTTGAATGGCATAATGATGATAATTCTATTTTGAACCTTGAACTTTGATGAATTTACACTTATAACCCTAAACTATGAAAAACTTGTCATGTTTGATCTTAAATCTGTATAACTTGTTAAAATGAATGTTATCTCCATAATAAGCTAATAAATGACTTAACTTATTCCATATCATTTGAATATTGCCAAATATGGAAACTTACTAAATTTGGAAACCTGCTTAAAATGGAAAGTTACTTAAAATGGAAAGGCAGATAATTAAGAATGATTTGTAATCCCCTTCTACTCCTTTAGGTGTGAAGAAGGAGAGACTTTGAGCTGTTCCCATATCCTGTGTTTGTTTCTGTTTGAGCTTTCGTCATAAGGTACAGATATTCTGCTCTTTTGATAAGGAGCCTTCGGTCTCTATTCTGATTTGTATTAGGGTTTCCTAAGCCATTGCTATGTTCCCTACATTGTGGTATGAACCTTTGATATTTGAACCTGTGACATATGAACCTTTGATGTGAACCTGGAGATTTGGACTGTGATTATGACCATGTGAACCTTTGCTTTGATATGAACCTTTGACCCTTAACCCCAGTTTGATACCCGAGCCAAATGTGTTCCCTAGCCATGAAGGTAACATGGCCGTGTCTGTGATGCACCACTGGCATGACTAGTGTGTAGCCCTAGTGATTTGGTTACACCGTCCCCATTGTGATTGTGATATGCGCGCTTTATATTGTTATGACTAATGTGATTTGTGTGGGGGGCGAATGGATGCATCCTAGGTACGTTGTGATATGTGATATGATATGTGCTATGTGGTGACTGATGATGGGTGCAATCCACGTCTTTCACAAAATGTGGGAGCTGATCACTCCATTGGATACATGAGGACACCCCTCATATTATCTGGTTACTAAGAGGTATCCCCTCTAGATTATGCAGGCTTATGTGATGTGATATATGTGGGCTCGTGGTGGATGACTGTCCTAACCTTTACTCTTGTACCTCATCTATTATCTCTTTCATTATGCTTCATTTGTTCGTTTCCGTATATTATATATATCTGTTCACTGGGCTTTTTAAGCTCAGCCGCATTTCTTTTCCTGCGGCAGGTTTTAGTAGGAAGCCAGGAGCTTGGGTTTTGCTTTGGGATGAGAGATTAGCTTATGAAGACGATACCTTAGTTTTAGTATTCATTTATGTATGACTACGTAGATTTGGTATATTTTCCTTTGTAACATTGTAAACCATTTGTATTATGTAAGTCGTATGTTATGCTTGCCTTTGATATGTCACCATTTACGTGACACTTCTACCCTTGCCGGGTTGGGGTGTTACAATTATGGTATCAGAGCCAGGCTGCGATTCGTAATACATTTACCCTTGGCCTGTGTAAGTTAGGACCCCTAAGTTTCCACTGTAGGCGCTCGTAGGATAACCTTTGCGAAGTTGCGTAGGATTTTCCCATAGGAACATAAGTCATAACCGGTGAGGAATGGGTAGACTAGGACATCCCTGTGAGTAGTATTTGCTTCCGCATCACTCTGAATCTTGCCTTTGCCTTTAGTCATGCCTTATAAGAACGTTGTCTCAGAAGACGAGGAAGTCTTACCTCCCTTCATTTTCATGATGAACTTATTATGTTAACCAATTTCCTTTGGAAGGATTTGATGTTGACATTTGTCCAGTACGGAATTGTTATCTGAGCATGCCGATGCTAATAACTGATATTCCTTACATCCCAACTCAGACAGTTAAACGATATTCGTATTACTATCGGTGCACACCCTACCATTCCTATGTTATAAGCTAAACAAGATTCCAATCCTTTGAACTGTTCACGATTCTAACCTTCAATTTGATATATTTGACTTTGATATATTCTAATACTCTCCCATCCCACACTTTGATGAACCATGTACCTAAATTTGACATGTGAACTATCCGTATGATTTGACAACCACATTCGTTCTGAGAATCCGTTTCCCTTGGATGTATTTGACTTTGAGGTCTTTTGATTTTGGATGGGTGGTTTTCGTGAAGCTACCGTAGACTACTATATTTGAAATGCAATCTTTAAGAATCTGCATCACCATATTTTGATATGATATTCTCAATCATTTGAATCTGTTAAGATTATTGTTGTATGAAGCACATACTCCGATCTCCTTGATTTCCAATTTTCTCCTAACGCCTGTTAATATCCACTCTTGAAAACTCCAGCATTTGAAAGTTCTGTTGTTCTGATGAACCTTTTGAGATCCGTTGGGAAGTGAAGTTTGCATTGACCTGAAGAAGTTAAGAGATTGTAGGAACTGATGGAATATGAGTTTGTTCACTTCAGTGATCTCTTTGAATGCTCCTGTTCGTTTATGAAGAAGAAAGAGAGAAGTATGCGACGGCGCACCGACTATTGTGAATTTTAACCGAAATCATTATTCATTTCCGCGTATCAGTATTTGATTCGATTTGTTCCATCTTTGTGAAGAGAAAGATTTGTGATATGAAGCTTTTCCCTAAGAAGATTTCTTGAAGCTGTTTTAGTACTCGTGTGACCACTATGAGTTTGAATGATGTCAATTGTATTGGCTGGAAGAAGCATATTTTCGCAAGTAGATGGACAATTGTCATAGTATGACAGTGTGTTTATGCTCAGAGACGAACGAGGAACTCGTAGACCATTTGTTTGTATTTTGTGAACCGACCCTTTGTTCTGGAAGAATAGTTTTGATTTGCGATCAGAGATTGTAGCAGACAACACCACCAGGTATCCGATGACGACAGAGCTTCCACAGAAAGGACCAAGACTGAAGACCATGGTTAGAGTTAGAAACCTTGTAGAAGATTGGTAGAAGATGTTCGTGACCGGCGTTACCAAGAGAGAAGCATGAGAGGAGAAGACAGACTGAGATGAGACTCGATTATACCTCAAGCAGCACGTGGAGATTTCAGTTGGGCATCAAGAAGACCAGACCGTAGAAGATGAGCTTTCAGCACATAACCCAGGAAGTCCACAGCAGTTTGAGTTGGTGAATTTTGAATCATGCTAGAAGACCTGTAGGAGACACGCAACCTTAGTTCTCTAGTCATTTTAGTTGTACTAAGATGAATTGAGAGCTGAAGCAGACTCGCAAATAGAGGAATGCACGGTGATCACGTCGGAGATTCACGCTACCACACCGAAGTGTCCAGAAGAAGTGTCGAAGACTTGAGGAACCAGACTCAAGTTTATGATTTCCTTTTTCACCCTATGATCGTATGATTAGACAAGAGAACGACTACTTGGAATTTGAAAAGATTCAAGATCATGAAATTGGATGGATGAAATTTTGTAGTAAACGTTTGGATTTGGAAGATTTGATTGTTGTAAAGGATGAAGATATTGAAGATGTAATTCATTTCCTCTTAGACCACTTAAGTTTCCGTTACCTTTCGATAGGATCTTTTGAATGAGCCTTACCCTATTAGAAATTCCGTTCTGTGTTCGTTATGCATTTGTTTGGATGATGGTTTCGTTATGAGAAGGATGATGAATTGTGGAAGACCTAACGTTTCGACGACGAGTTTCATTTTGAGGTGTACACATTCCGTTACGCTATTTGTACGTTCAAATTCCTCCGATTTAGAATCCGTAGTGATGTTTGTTTTGGACCAACCTTAGGAGGTAGAAAGACTGATAGGTGGTTAAGATAAGTAGTTCTGTTCGCGACTTGAGATAAAGTATGACCATCATGATGGTATACTCATATGATGCTGGTATTATGACGAGTAGCTAACGTGATAATACTTACGTCATATGACGTACCCTTATTGTGTTCATAGGATATTTCGAGGAGTACTTTAGAAACCTTATAATTTTGATAGGAGATGTGAGAATTTTTGCATCTGTAAGATTTAGGTTCATTCCACCTATACGCTTAATCTGTTCGCCGTTATACGATCTGATACGCATTTGTTGATCCCTATACTTCTGACAAGAATCTTAAGATCTGCTGTGAAGTTTTCTGCCATTTGATGTCACCAACAATCTATGTTCTGTACGATCTCATGTGATTTGCTTAATCAAATTCTATGGACGGCATATCCGTCAAAATCCTATGTATTCTTTGTATCTCTTCCGAGAGAACGCGATAATCATTTGTCATGTTGGATATGATCTTTGCAATCTGAAATTCAGTATAGTATGTCTTTCTGAGAAACCCGAAGCTATCTTAGATCGACAACGAAGAGTCATGAGAAACAAGTCTTTTACATTTCCGTTCGCTGTCTGTTGTGTCTACTGTTTCGTTTCATTTCCGATCGTTGGGATTTTTCATTTCCGTTCGTAAAGATTCTTTGGAAGAACCACCCAGAGCGGGAGGCTACCTGGGAAACCGAGGAATCAATACGAGCTAGTTATCCGCATTTTGTATTCTGATCTGGTACGTCCCTATTTGTTTTCGATCCTTTCATTTCTGATTCTTTGCAAATTTCGAGGACGAAATTTTTCTGTTAGAGGGGAAGAGTTGTAAAACCCTAAAATCCAAAACGTGTAAAAAGACCAAAATGCCCCTACAACTTTGAAATTCAATTAAAGCTTATATAAGTGCCAAATTAAATCACAAAACCTATGTAACTAAACCATACACGATATGAAATAATTATGAGGCACCAAATAATATTTGTGCAAGCCACCAAAAATATTTGTAACACATTACTATGTCACATGGACCGAATTTCATACATAATATTTATTTTAATCTTTAAAAGTATAATATATGGATAATAACAAATTATAATGGGAAAGTATGTCAAGAAATTAAAGGATTGATTTAGTCATGATCTTGGGCCAAAAAATCTGTCATCCCCCCCTCCTAATACTCGGCCATATCTCTATTTAATTAGTTATATCTTTTCTTCCTTCCAAAACAAAACCGAATAACCCTAAAACCCTAACTAAATTCACCACCTATCCATCCGAATTTTTGGAGCTTCAAGGTTATTTTTCCTGTGATCTTTAGCATCCATAGAAGCCTAGAAAAATAAGTTTGGAGTTTCTCTTGGCCTGGTTCGATCGTGGGAAAATTCTTCCTTGTCGAATGTCATTTTTGAGGTATAATTCGTTTTGATCTATTCGACCTTCATAAAATTCTTTTGTTATTTTTCCCATGTCCCTCACATCATACATGATCTGCGAAAAATAGATTTGGGGTCGTGCCTTGCTCGATTCGCTTGTGGAGAATTTATTTTCCATTCGTGAGGTATATTTCCAAATAATTCATTCGAGCCCTATAAAATTCTTTTAGCATTTTTCTCATACTCTTTATAATGTATATACTCTGTGAAAAATGGCTACAAGGTTGTGGGATCATTCGTGTGCTCTTGGGGATTTTGTGGAGTCGCGTGTGCATTCGGGGAGCAATAATTCGTTACGATCATTCTACATGTCCTATCCTTGGTTCGGTATTTTTTCTTTGTTCCTTACATCATATGAACCTCAAATAAAATGCTATAGTCGAATCATGCAAGATCTATAATTTATATGTGAATTTAATCTTAAAAACGTGATAAAACTCTAAATAATTCTAAACGATTTTTCTGGGGATGAAACCTATTTTTCGTGAACTCTTTATGATCCATATGATCTCAGAAAAATGATCATTCGAATTATAGAAGCCTATATAATTTTTGGTATAATTATTTTGTAACCGGGTTTTAAGAAAATAAAGAAAGAAATAAAAATAAAGAGAAAGGAATTAGCGTTAGGGTTTCTTTGGCTTAGATCTGAACATTAAATGCATGTTAAGGTTGTTGCAATGATGGAATAATGATGTGTGAATTTAGGGCTTAAGTTGTGTTAATAAAATGTTATACGATTGGCTTTTAAAATAGTTAAGGGTGTGTTTTGTAAATTATGAAACTTGTGGGTTATTTTTAGAATATTATTTGGACCTGGTAAAATTCGTATAAAATGTAAAATGAAGGGCTCATGTGTAAATCTTGTATTTAAAAGGGTTTAAATGGTTAATTAAGTATATTGTAATTCGATTTGTAAATTAAATAAGTAGAGGGACTAAAAATGTAATTTCTGGAAAGTTAAGGTGTATTCGTATATTAAATCATGTTGAGGGTGCATTGTGTAAATTTGAGGATTTAATGGCTTAATATGTAATTATGGTTAAATATAGAAATTGTTTTACATTTTAATAAGTACAAGGACCAAATATGTAAATACCGAAACTTTAAAGGGCTGTTTGTAACATGTTAATATTAAAGGTTATTTTCTGTAAATTGATGAAATAAAAGGACTTGATGTGTAATGTAAACATGATAAGGATTGAATTGTAATTTCTATAATTATAAGGTTTAATTTGTAAATTAATAAACCAAAGGGGCGTAATGTGTAAATCATGAAACTTGAAGACTAAATATGTAATTCTGGAAAACATAAGTGTTTGAATGAAATAATGATGATAATTCTATTTTGAACCTTGAACTTTGATGAATTTACACTTATAACCCTAAACTATGAAAAACTTGTCATGTTTGATCTTAAATCTGTATAACTTGTTAAAATGAATGTTATCTCCATAATAAGCTAATAAATGACTTAACTTATTCCATATCATTTGAATATTGCCAAATATGGAAACTTACTAAATTTGGAAACCTGCTTAAAATGGAAAGTTACTTAAAATGGAAAGGCAGATAATTAAGAATGATTTGTAATCCCCTTCTACTCCTTTAGGTGTGAAGAAGGAGAGACTTTGAGCTGTTCCCATATCCTGTGTTTGTTTCTGTTTGAGCTTTCGTCATAAGGTACAGATATTCTGCTCTTTTGATAAGGAGCCTTCGGTCTCTATTCTGATTCGTATTAGGGTTTCCTAAGCCATTGCTATGTTCCCTACATTGTGGTATGAACCTTTGATATTTGAACCTGTGACATATGAACCTTTGATGTGAACCTGGAGATTTGGACTGTGATTATGACCATGTGAACCTTTGCTTTGATATGAACCTTTGACCCTTAACCCCAGTTTGATACCCGAGCCAAATGTGTTCCCTAGCCATGAAGGTAACATGGCCGTGTCTGTGATGCACCACTGGCATGACTAGTGTGTAGCCCTAGTGATTTGGTTACACCGTCCCCATTGTGATTGTGATATGCGCGCTTTATATTGTTATGACTAATGTGATTTGTGTGGGGGGCGAATGGATGCATCCTAGGTACGTTGTGATATGTGATATGATATGTGCTATGTGGTGACTGATGATGGGTGCAATCCACGTCTTTCACAAAATGTGGGAGCTGATCACTCCATTGGATACATGAGGACACCCCTCATATTATCTGGTTACTAAGAGGTATCCCCTCTAGATTATGCAGGCTTATGTGATGTGATATATGTGGGCTCGTGGTGGATGACTGTCCTAACCTTTACTCTTGTACCTCATCTATTATCTCTTTCATTATGCTTCATTTGTTCGTTTCCGTATATTATATATATCTGTTCACTGGGCTTTTTAAGCTCAGCCGCATTTCTTTTCCTGCGGCAGGTTTTAGTAGGAAGCCAGGAGCTTGGGTTTTGCTTTGGGATGAGAGATTAGCTTATGAAGACGATACCTTAGTTTTAGTATTCATTTATGTATGACTACGTAGATTTGGTATATTTTCCTTTGTAACATTGTAAACCATTTGTATTATGTAAGTCGTATGTTATGCTTGCCTTTGATATGTCACCATTTACGTGACACTTCTACCCTTGCCGGGTTGGGGTGTTACAACTTTATTGCCATAAAGTCCCTCGATCATGAGCCATTAATCACTTCGGTGAGCGCGAATATAGGGAACAGCTTCGAAACCTGTTAGAGGCTGACGACCTATCTCACTAAATACTTGGACGGAATGCCTATATGGTTAGTCGTATTTAGTCGTGATGCACTAAATTTAAGAAAAATAGGAATTGGTAAATCACCTATTACATGAGGGCAAAACTTTCGTCATTAATTTGATGAACACCTCCATTTTACGGTACACTGTTAACGTTTTACGTGTCATGAGGCTTAGGGCAATATAACTTTATGAATATATGAATGTTTCATATATATTAGGATACAGCTGTATTTAGTTAAACACCACTCCACACTGATAGATTTCAGACACTAGATTAATGTTTCCACTATGTGTTAGGATTATGGATCCTGTAATTGAAACTTAACTATTATCATATGTGACTTAGTAGTGTCTTCTAATTAAGACAGTCCAAATTGCTTGGTATAATGTTACTCTTAAAAATAACCCATCATTTCATTTCGAGCGTATAACAACATAGCTCATTTTCATCTAAAATTTGAAACTTATGATCATTTGAGTTCATATATGATTTATCTGTGGATTTTTATCCAACGTAACTTACTATTTACTTTCGGATGTACTAGTAATTATTTCAACTATCATTGTGCATCTCTCAAATTCGTTGAAAGAAAGTTATTTTCTATTAAACTCCATGAACTCACCAACCATTGTGTTGACGTTTTAAGCATGTTTATCTCAGGTAATTAACGAAGCAGGACAAGACACGGAGCGGGCATCTTATACTCTGATAAATAAAATGGTGTGAAATCAAATATGTCATTCGTTCCAAATTACTACATTTTTGTGGAATTTTCATAACAGATATTTTTCCTTTGTACCAAAACTATTATTTTGAATGACATATAACTTTCAAAACGCCTCTTCCAGGCCGTTTGATGCGTGGTTTTGCGACCTTACAACAGGTTTTACCTCTCGAGGGATCTCAAGAGGTTTACAACCCCACCAGGCAGTGTACCTGACCGATGTAGTATAGTGTAGTGGTAAGTACGGGGGATTGATCGTTCTCCACAGGGAATAGTGTCGTTAGGATTGAAAAACTACTCTAATAGGTCTAGGGGTGAGAGAAGATTATTTTTATGTTTTTATATTTTTATGAAAGCAAATAAAATCTCGGGTTTGAAGGAGTGGGCGGAATTAGTTGCTAGTCAACTAACCCAAATAACTACGAATGCAAATAATATAAAATAACAGAAAATGAAAAGGTGGTAAAACTTATGTGGAGAGAAATGTGTTTACTTAGATTTCCTTACTCCCTAACTATCTTTTACCGGTTGATTAGTGTATATTAATTGCGTGGATGACGGGTGTATTCCTTAATACCAATCGCGGGGTGGCGTACGTACTTCCCCAACTCTACAAGCTCCTACTTCACTCCTATGTCGAGCCGGCTAGGAAGCTCCTAACATGGGATCACTAGAATTCGCTTGTGCATTAAATACAACCATAAAAACCTTAGTACGCATTGGTTCATGCTTCTTAAGACGTTCAAGCAAGTTACCGAATAGGAGGTTAGCCAGTTTTCTTAAGCCTAACATAGATAAACAATCATCCAATACAACTAATAACACACTAATAACCAATAATCAATAGTTAGGTTTCATTAGATCTAAGCAAACACAAAGAAAACCTAGCCTAGCATGTTAAACAAAAGACAAGAACAAGATAGAATCAAACAACACATAGACATATTGAATGATTAATTGATAACTTATCTTCAATGTAACATGGAAGATCTCAAGGCAAAAAGCCTTGAAAAAGGTGCTAAAATCGTCTTAGGGTTTCCTCCCAAAAGGTTACACACAAAGTTCCACCCTAATGACAAAAAATTGCAAAACTATATATAGAGTTTAAGGGCTGACGGCGTCACGTTGTAGATCCTGACGCCGTCACCTCGCCGCTTTTTAGGGTTCCCGGATGGCCTTCCTGACGCCGTCCCTCTTTAGACCTCCAAAATCCGCTCTGGCTTATCAAGGCTTGACGCCGTCAGATTAGTGCTTGACGCCGTCCCTCTTTAGCTTAAGCCGTGACGACCTTGATCACATTAAAGGGTGACGCCGTCAGATTTTTCATGCAAAATTCTCTGGCTTATCATGAGTAATTTTCATATCCACCACTTTTGCCAAGCCATGACGCCGTCTGGACCAATTCTTGACGCCGTCAAAGGTAGTTTCCAGCATAATTTTGAGACTTTGCCATTTTCTTCACTTTTATGCTCCAAAAACGTCCAAAATGCTTCCTTTTCCAGATTTCTTCTCCAAAGTACCTAAAATGACAAAAGGAACGATTTAGGGCAATATTTGATCAAATAAATACGATTTAGGGCTTAAATGACCCCCTAAAAGCGGTACACTTTTCAGTTCATCACCGTTTTATGAAATTTTAACTCGATCCTCACCGTAAAACCCTAATTATTTTTCCGCTACCACAAAACAAATTAGGGGGTGTTACAAGTTTGGAATACAAGTTTGTGATTGCCTGTGAATTACAATCATGTTTGAAATGGTGATATTGCAGTTGGATATATTGCCCTAAGTCTCATGACACACAAACGTTAACAGTGTTAGTAACCGGTGATAATGTGGCCCTCGTGTAGGAGATTGGCATCTTCCTATTTCCTTCAAATATAGTGCATTGCGAGTAATCCGACTAGCAACTAAGGCTTTTCGTCAGGCATTAGTGGAATAGGCAGTCAGCCTCCAATAGATCTATTCACTATATTCGCGTTCACTCGCAAGTAATTAATGGTTCATGATGTGAGGGGCTTTTGGCAATAGGGTAACTTAGGCAATATCAATCAGGTGAAGCATACAAAAAATACTTGTGTTCTAGTTTGTTGCATGTATCTCCCCTAGAGAGTGTAAAGTTATTAAATGAGTAAAAGTGGGGCTATGACTCACCTTGAGTGTAACTGGAAAAGGTGAAATGTGAAATCAAGTGAATTATGGGAATGGCTCCAACACACGACCTGAATAATAGTGAAGTCTGAGAATTTGATAGTTTTGACTTAATACGATCAATGAGTGTGAAAATGAGTAATGGATAACGATTTGGTTTGTGATGAGTGTGAGTGATATGCTTAAAATGCTTAAAGTTCAAAAATAATATTATATATAATATTATCTTGTTTTTATGTCATTGAATTCATAAATATCGTTTCCTCGAGAGTAGTTGAACGAAACGTTAAGTTTATCGTTGAAATTCGTTATATAAATATATAAACGTACGTGATTTAAAATGTTGAACGAATGGTAAAAATGCACGTGATTGTATTGAAAAGTGTAAATTATGAAATAGAAATGAATATGAAACAATGTTACTGTTTGGTCCTTGAACTTATACAGATTTTACACTTTCTACCCTAACGGAGTATGTTTTGCACCGTTAGCCCCTGGTTAGTTATCAATTGCATTTTTAGCCCAAAAAGGTCAAATATTACATTTTAAGCCATCTGTTTATTGTTTGAACATTTTCTACCCTCAAGTTACTGAAATGGCAGTTTAGAATATAATTATATAAACTTGACACTTTTAACCCGATAAGTGATATATTTTGCAAACTTAGTCCAAAAATCACAAAAATGATGTGAAATGTTTTCCGAAAGTTTTAATATCTTTAAAAAGCTTATTAGAGTCTTATTGAACTGCTTACTTTCGAAAAGAGTTTATTTCCTGCTTATTGGGCTTTAAAGAGAAAAAAACCAAGCCCAATAAGAGATAAGGATCCAAAGGGTGTTCGAATGATTTGGGCCTGGTCTTGGGCTTATTTTAAGGTCTTAAAAATATTACCAAACAGCTTATTCGACTGCTTATTCGCTAGAGCTTATTTTGAGCTAAGTGGGCCAAAAAGCCCACTCGACAAAATAAAGGTGTTTAGGGACTGTTTCATATAGCGATAGCTTTGAGGTTTAACAAGGAATTTTAAGAGCATATATCATGAGTTTATTTGTACAGCTTGTTAGTTGAACTTGCTGAGAAATAGTACGAGCAATAAAAATGATATGTTGTGTGTATAAAAATGGATTTAACGAGGTTGATTCTTAGTCGATAAATTACATGGTCCAAAAATGAAATATGACAAGTTAACGTGTGATATGAATTATACGATGCAATATATAATTGAAAGGAGTCTCGATAGGTAACGAAATAAAGATATATGTGTCGAATGATTGTGTAACTCGTATTTCTAGCCATCCATGAAGGAGGTCAATATGTATATACGAGTAAATAAATACGTGAAACGTAAAAAAATGCATAGGAATTGAAATACGTTTGAATGAAATACATAACAATGCATGGTGTATTGAAAATGTGTATAAGAGTAGTAAATGAGTTCAAGGGGACTTACAACACCTAAAAGGTGGTGTGTTATACGTTAGAATGATCTAGGAATCGAAAGAGGTGCACTTCACTTGTAAAAATGATCACCAATGGCTCGAATGCAATGTATACGACTTGGAATTGGTTTGACAAATTGGAGAAAGGGTCCTTGTTTCTTGAGGTTCTCGGCAGTAAGGATTTTTAGAGAGAAATGTGAGATAAAAGATTAAGGTGTGAATGGGAGTTAAGAGGGTGTGATCAAATGTATATATTCATGTATATGTATCGAATATAATGTATAATATACACACAACTTGAGAGATTAGATAGTTTGCAGAGATTTTGGCTAAGATAGGGGAATATAACTTGAGTACTTAGGATATTAAGAGTATGTGTTGTGTGCATTTTTGGCTATAAACCATGTTCATGTATATATGCCTCGTTCGACCTAGCCAAAGGGTCCAAATCACTTTGTAACGTGTCCAAATGTGGGAAATGATGAGAAACATGTTTGTGACTTTATATTCGACTAGGGAAAATTAAAATGTCTAGGTGAAAATTAGTTGTGTCAAATTTGGATAAATTATGTGAATTTGTAATTGTTGTCGAGAGGGGTTTACTTTGGGTCTTGTTCACGTATCAAACGTTCCAAATAGATAGTGAGACTCGACATACAGATTATTTGGTGTATGGAGATTCGAGGGATGCAAAATGTGTCATATCTTGTGTGTCGAAATCAAAAGAAATCGTGGCCAAGTGTTGTGAGTTAATCGAGTGATAATAAGAGAATTAATAAAACTTATAAAAGTTGGGTTGGGCTTTGAATAGTACCAGGCCAAAAATTGGGCCAGGAATAGTAATGTGATTCGTTTGGTTTATAAGTAGTGTGTTGGATTCGTTGTGGTCCGTGTGTGAGCTCGTTCCAATGTGTTTGTGAATCACGTATCAACATGTTTGAATTAATGCAATGTAATAAACAAAATTTTCAAATTTTGCTCATAAAAATGGTTAACTGAATAGTAATGGTAATTTAATACTTGATTAGCATTTACAAATCACTAGGGAATTTTACAGATTGCTACAGGGATCGAGAAGCATTCTTTACTTACCGAAACAGAAGGAAGTAGATAGTATCTGATGTGTCGTAAGTGAGTACAAGTTTTAAATTTATAAAGGTCGAATTACCGAATCTAGAAACAACAGATACGAGCAAGTGAACTCGTCTATTATAGCAAGATTATGATGAGAAGTCGGGATCGTTCGCAGAGATTTGTGTAGTGAATCGAATTGTAATCTACTAGAAGTAAATTCCTTAACAAGTAATGAAAAATAGAATAATTCAGATGATTAAAACTACACTTGCTTAGATTAGTATACTACTTTTTGATAAGCATGATTGTGATAACTTGGGACAACATGTTGGTTATGATAATTAGTTTGGTGAACTAATCTATTGTTTCTACAAATTAAACCTTCGTCAAGATTTTAATTCATAAAAACAAGCATTACGTTTAACCACTCAATTCAAGATCAATTCAAGGTTCATAAGTTGGTGTACCTTAAACAAAAAAATCTACTTTTGCTTAATCAAATGGCTTAGGAAATGGTCAATACAAAAGGTAACCGATCATAGACAAAAGGTCACAATCGATAGTAAACTATTAATCTTTCGACCCTTGAAATGGTTTACCATCAATCCTATTTTTGATAGACAAAAGCATTCTCATTACAACCACAATTAACTTTCTTTGTTTAATCAAGAATAATGGGTAAAAACAATCATTCATAGACAAATGATTATAACTAGTTGAATAACAATAGTTCTTTCGACCCTTAAAATTATTAGCAACTAGTTAAACTTGATTCAACAAATGTCACTACAAAACTTAATCACGATTGGATCTTAGAATCAACTTGAAATTGAATTAAAACATGTCATCACAATCATACGCAAGTCAATAAGTAATACACATCATCTAAGCAAGTGCACAAAGGCACTAGCCACTCATAGCAAACTTGAACATAATCTCAGCACTTTGAACATTAGAAACCATAATTGAAAGTCTTACAATGATTGGAAATAGATTACAAATGATAAAGTAATGATACCCAAAGGATTGGTGTTGATTTCTTGATGTTTTGACCTCCAAATAATGACTTCTTGATCCTCCAAAGTTTCCTGGACTTCAAAGGACGAATTTGAGAGTATTTTGATGAGTGGTTGATGATTACAAGTTTATTGATTAAGAAAAAGCACACTTAATACTCCACAAATGATCCTATTAATACTCCTCCCAAGGGTCTTGGTTCATTAATGCTTCACTTGTCTTCCAAGTAGTTTAGAAGAGCCTAGAATCCTTATTAGAAGGCCTTAGAACCGGATATATGAAAAGACAAAACTTAATGATGAAGTTTTGGTTAATCAGCAAGCTTCCAACTGATCGGTAATATGGCCAACCGATCGGTTGGTCTCCAGAATTGCCTCCATCCGATTCGGTTGCGGGCGGCGACTGATCGGATGGATGGTTGCTGTTTGGGACTTTTTGGACTTTTGTCGTCTTGGCTTGATTTTTTCCATTTTTGTTCTTGTATCTTCATCTAAACTTGATCTTTTCAACATCTTTGAAGCTTATCACATGAATACTTGGACCATCATTCTTTGAAATGCCTTTTTGATTGGGTCTTGGCATAAGAATCTTCGCACTTTCATAAATATTTCCTTCTTTCTCATTTTTCTCATCTTTTTCTTCCTTTTTCTTGTTTTTTGGCCACATATACTTTGCAAACACACTTTGGTACGATTTAGTAACAAAAGCATATAAATATAACCAAATAACATACATAAAAACACGAATAACGCTACTAAAAGCATGCACAATTTGAGCGTTATCATATTCCCCCACACTTAAACTTTGCTTGCCCTCAAGCAAATCTAGCAATAAAAAAAATTATCCACATGGTACACAGGTATGTTTAAAAAGATGTGATGCAAATCTACCAAGTACAAGTACAAGTTAGATTCATCAATTTAAGCTTTTATGGTTGAAGCATCGAGATGTTTAACAATACCCAAATGATTTTCTTGCTTCATATACATTACTAAACACCTCACGAAAGGAAATGAAATATAATTCACTCAAAACACTCATTTGTATGGTTGGTGGAGTATATATGAGAAATCACACTCATTTGCTCGGTCATGATTTAAATATTACCGCAAGCTTGTACAAAAACAAAACAACACCGAAATGGCGTGAGCACCAAGTATAGATATCAAAGAGGGCTTTTATTTGGGTTTAAGGTTTCAAGGGTTAAGCAAGACTGATGTGCAACTATCTTATGCAAAACATAATAGATCGCTAACAACGAATTCTCGCATCACCAAATAACGGATGGTCACTAGGATATATCTTAGATCGCTGACGCGCTATTCTCATAACAGATGGTCATTAAAATACACACTAGATCGCTAGCAACGTTATCTAATTCCTCAAGAAATCGGATGGTCACTACATGTTCATACACTTGATAATTTCACAAAGTCAAAAGCGTAGGGATAAGGCATCAGATATTTATATTTTTTTTAGAAAAGGTTGAAAGTAATGAATATACAAACTAGTCAAAGTCTACTGCCCAGATGTTACTAGCTATTTTGAACCGCTATTATGCATTCTTGAAAAACTCCAAACTTGATTGCACTTTACATTATTTCATAGCTCATTGGCTATTTTTGTCACCTTATTGTTGCGATGACTTATTCTCCTTTTTTTTTTTTTTTTTTTTTTTTTTGAACAAGAACTTGTCATCTTATACTTGCGATGATTTCAGTTGGATAACTACTTTTGGAGTTTACAACTTTCTTCGTACTTTCATGATTTCTCACATAACATCCATCTTGCCAAATAGCTACCAACCAACCAAGACTTGACTAAAGGTAAGGCTAGGCTAAAGTGTAAAATCTTTTTGTATTTTTCTGGATTTTATCAAAAGAAAAAGATAGGCTCAGAGGGTGTAACTAGGGGTATCTAGCGCTAAAGATAAACGCTAACAAAAGGGTTTATACTGGTGGTTAACTAGTCAATGCAACTAGCTAAATATCAATTTGGAAGGCTTATTTGGGTTAAATCCTAAGGTTGCCTCTTATCACGCATATATACTTAAATCACAAATGAAAAAGTGATCTCACAACGGTCTCGTAATGATTTACAAGCACAAGTTCTAGAATAAATAAAATCACCGACACACTCATAGCAAAAGATCCAAGCATAAAAGATGTATGCTATATATGAAATAGGCTCAAATCCTCACAATTTAGTGGAATGGGCTATAATATGTGCTAGCAAATGTTATCGATCCCAGAATGGATTGCAATATTAATCGGGACACATCTTAATTTTTTAAAAGTTACAGGTTTTACTAGTGGATAGATCCAGTTACTCTAATACAAAATCCTTAAAATGACAAAGAACTAGATCACATGGGCAAACAAAATTTAAGATTTAGCTCAGAATTTACAATTTATCCTTATTTTCCTATTCACCCCCCCACACTTAAGTTAAGCATTGACCTCAATGTGATAAACGAAAAGAATGAAAATAGGGAAATAAGAGAATAAACCATATTTTCTTGCTCTAGAAGATTCTTTGATCCAAGTGTCCATACTTTGTAATCATTACCTGCAGTAATCTTAAAAAAAAAAACACACACGAAATATGTCTACATTTTATTTAAAAGTTAGTGATACACCCCCACACTTAAGTTCAACTAAGGGATTAGATTAACTTTGGGATATAACCACTTTTGAAAAATAAACTAAGAAATAAAATTACAAATAGAAAACACACGGGTTGCCTCCCGAGAAGCGCTTGTTTTATTAACGAGTCATCAGCCGGACTCAAACTTCCTTCTTGCTACGTTGGTGTAATTTTTGGCTTCTTCTTTGAGACTTTTGGAACATACACCATGTTTCCTATCACTATTCCTTCTCCAGTTTCATCTATGTTCTCCAATTTGATTCTTTCCCAAGGTCTAGGAAGAACATCATAGATATAACCAGATTCTTCGGCCCAAGGAGTGTTTTTCTTGAAATCGGCCGAAAAGGGTGCCATGAATGTTATTGCTTCATAGTCTGATTCATGCAGAATCTCTTTGATAGAAATCTCGTTCATTTGCTCCTTATCATAATACAATTTAATTCGGTGACTATTAACAATGAAACTTCCACCTTGTTTGTCATGTAATTCAACATACCCAGATGGAAATCCATTGTTTCACTATATATGGGCCGAACCATTTTGGTTTTAGCTTAGGTGCTTTGAACTTGTATTTCATATTAAAAAGCAAAACTTTGTCTCCAGCTTTGAATTCTTTCCGGATTCTAAGCTTTCTGTCATGATACGCTTTGGTTCTAGCTTTGTAGAGCTTGGAGTTCTCGTAATCTTGGAGTCTTAGTTCATTGAGTTCAAGCAATTGAAAAAATCTCTTCTCTCAAGCTATTTTGAGATCAGGGTTACAGCTTCTGAGTGCCCAGTAAGCGCGATGTTCGATTTTGAACGGCAAATGACAAGTTTTTCCATACAAAAGTCTGTATGGTGTTGTACCAATTGGAGTTTTATAAGCCGTACGAAATGCCCACAGAGCATCATCGAGTTTTCTTGACGAAACGGCAGGATTGTCTTTGACCGTTTTTTCAAGTATTCTTTTTAAGGCTCTGTTGGTATTTTCGACTTGACCACTGGTCTGAGGGTGATAAGTTGTGGCGAAACGATGATGTACTCCGTATCGTTTCATAATTTTCTCCAATTTGTTTGTTACAGAAATGGTTCCTCGATCACTTAATAAAGCTTTCGGAATTCCATGACACGAAAGCTTTTTGAGAAAATTGACAACAACTAGCATCATTGGGTAAAGCTTTGCTTTAGCTCAATTTGGAAACGTAATCAATAGCAACGAGAACATATTCGAATTGTGCGATTAGAAAGTCCAATAAAATTTCGAATTCCAAATATCGATATTTTCCAGACTTGAATGCTCTTTTGAGGCATTCATCTTACGAAATACTTACCGACTTTGAAAAACATCACAGTTTAACAAAGAGTATAGCTTTATTTGAAAATTAGTCGGCATATACCCGCATAAAACTTAAGCTTCTGGGATTAGATTAACTTTGGGATATAACCACTTTTGAAAAATAAACTAAGAAATAAAATTACAAATAGAAAACACACGGGTTGCCTCCTGAGAAGCGCTTGTTTTATTAACGAGTCATCAGCCGGACTCAAACTTCCTTCTTGCTACGTTGGTGTAATTTTTGGCTTCTTCTTTGAGACTTTTGGAACATACACCATGTTTCCTATCACTATTCCTTCTCCAGTTTCATCTATGTTCTCCAATTTGATTCTTTCCCAAGGTCTAGGAAGAACATCATAGATATAACCAGATTCTTCGGCCCAAGGAGTGTTTTTCTTGAAATCGGCCGAAAAGGGTGCCATGAATGTTATTGCTTCATAGTCTGATTCATGCAGAATCTCTTTGATAGAAATCTCGTTCATTTGCTCCCTATCATAATACAATTTAATTCGGTGACCATTAACAATGAAACTTCCACCTTGTTTGTCATGTAATTCAACATACCCAGATGGAAATCCATGTTTCACTATATATGGGCCGAACCATTTTGGTTTTAGCTTAGGTGCTTTGAACTTGTATTTCATATTAAAAAGCAAAACTTTGTCTCCAGCTTTGAATTCTTTCCGGATTCTAAGCTTTCTGTCATGATACGCTTTGGTTCTAGCTTTGTAGAGCTTGAAGTTCTCGTAATCTTGGAGTCTTAGTTCATTGAGTTCAAGCAATTGAAAAAATCTCTTCTCTCAAGCTATTTTGAGATCAGGGTTACAGCTTCTGAGTGCCCAGTAAGCGCGATGTTCGATTTTGAACGGCAAATGACAAGTTTTTCCATACAAAAGTCTGTATGGTGTTGTACCAATTGGAGTTTTATAAGCCGTACGAAATGCCCACAGAGCATCATCGAGTTTTCTTGACGAAACGGCAGGATTGTCTTTGACCGTTTTTTCAAGTATTCTTTTTAAGGCTCTGTTGGTATTTTCGACTTGACCACTGGTCTGAGGGTGATAAGTTGTGGCGAAACGATGATGTACTCCGTATCGTTTCATAATTTTCTCCATTTGTTTGTTACAGAAATGGGTTCCTCGATCACTTAATAAAGCTTTCGGAATTCCATAACGAGCGAAAAGCTTTTTGAGAAAATTGACAACAACTCGAGCATCATTTGTGGGTAGAGCTTCTGCTTCAGCCCATTTGGAAACGTAATCAATAGCAACGAGAATATATTCGTATTTGTGCGATTTAGGAATGGTCCCATAAAATCGATTCCCCAAATATCGAATATTTCACAGACTTGAATGCTCTTTTGAGGCATTTCATCTCTACGAGAAAGACTACCGGACTTTTGACAAGCATCACAGTTTTGAACAAGAGTATGAGCTTCTTTGAAAATAGTCGGCCAATATAATCCAGCATAAAAAACTTTAAAGCTTTCGGGATTAGATTAACTTTGGGATATAACCACTTTTGAAAAATAAACTAAGAAATAAAATTACAAATAGAAAACACACGGGTTGCCTCCTGAGAAGCGCTTGTTTTATTAACGAGTCATCAGCCGGACTCAAACTTCCTTCTTGCTACGTTGGTGTAATTTTTGGCTTCTTCTTTGAGACTTTTGGAACATACACCATGTTTCCTATCACTATTCCTTCTCCAGTTTCATCTATGTTCTCCAATTTGATTCTTTCCCAAGGTCTAGGAAGAACATCATAGATATAACCAGATTCTTCGGCCCAAGGAGTGTTTTTCTTGAAATCGGCCGAAAAGGGTGCCATGAATGTTATTGCTTCATAGTCTGATTCATGCAGAATCTCTTTGATAGAAATCTCGTTCATTTGCTCCCTATCATAATACAATTTAATTCGGTGACCATTAACAATGAAACTTCCACCTTGTTTGTCATGTAATTCAACATACCCAGATGGAAATCCATGTTTCACTATATATGGGCCGAACCATTTTGGTTTTAGCTTAGGTGCTTTGAACTTGTATTTCATATTAAAAAGCAAAACTTTGTCTCCAGCTTTGAATTCTTTCCGGATTCTAAGCTTTCTGTCATGATACGCTTTGGTTCTAGCTTTGTAGAGCTTGGAGTTCTCGTAATCTTGGAGTCTTAGTTCATCGAGTTCATGCAATTGAAAAAATCTCTTCTCTCAAGCTATTTTGAGATCAGGGTTACAGCTTCTGAGTGCCCAGTAAGCGCGATGTTCGATTTTGAACGGCAAATGACAAGTTTTTCCATACAAAAGTCTGTATGGTGTTGTACCAATTGGAGTTTTATAAGCCGTACGAAATGCCCACAGAGCATCATCGAGTTTTCTTGACGAAACGGCAGGATTGTCTTTGACCGTTTTTTCAAGTATTCTTTTTAAGGCTCTGTTGGTATTTTCGACTTGACCACTGGTCTGAGGGTGATAAGCTGTGGCGAAACGATGATGTACTCCGTATCGTTTCATAATTTTCTCCATTTGTTTGTTACAGAAATGGGTTCCTCGATCACTTAATAAAGCTTTCGGAATTCCATAACGAGCGAAAAGCTTTTTGAGAAAATTGACAACGACTCGAGCATCATTTGTGGGTAGAGCTTCTGCTTCAGCCCATTTGGAAACGTAATCAATAGCAACGAGAATATATTCGTATTTGTGCGATTTAGGAATGGTCCCATAAAATCGATTCCCCAAATATCGAATATTTCACAGACTTGAATGCTCTTTTGAGGCATTTCATCTCTACGAGAAAGACTACCGGACTTTTGACAAGCATCACAGTTTTGAACAAGAGTATGAGCTTCTTTGAAAATAGTCGGCCAATATAATCCAGCATAAAAAACTTTTTTAGCTGTGGTGGAAGGACCATAGTGTCCCCAAGTCGGGCCATGATGGCATTCATCAAATATTCTTCTTGTTTCCGGACCAGAAACACATCTTCTTATCATTCCATCAGGACACATCTTGAAAAGATAGGGCTCTTCCCAATAGTAATGTTTTAGTTCCGAAAAGAATTTACTTCGTTGGCCATGAGTTAATCCTTTTTTGAGAATTCCTCCAACGAGGTAATTTACATAATCAGCAAACCATGGAATTTCTTTCTCATCGACTATATCAACAGTCATGAGAGTTTCATCAGGAAAATAGTCGTCAATCCCGTCTTCCTTTAACTCTTCCAAGTTTGGATTCTCAAGACGAGACAAATGATCAGCAGCTAGATTTTCTGCTCTTTTCTTATCTTTGATTTCGATGTCGAATTCTTGGAGTAGCAAAATCCATCGGATAAGACGCGGTTTTGCATCTTGTTTTGCAAACAGATATTTGAGCGCTGAATGATCAGTGAACACAATTGTTTTCGAAAGCACAAGATAAGATCTGAATTTGTCAAAAGCAAAAACAACGGCTAACAATTCTTTCTCCGTAACCGTATAGTTTTGTTGCGCATTATTGAGTGTTTTGCTGGCGAAGTATATAGGACGAAAATGTTTTCCTTCACGTTGTCCTAATACAGCTCCAACCGCAAAATCGCTTGCGTCGCACATGAGCTCGAATGGTAGTGACCAATTAGGTGAAACCATAATGGGTGCACTAGTCAGTTGGGTTTTCAATGTTTCGAACGCCTTCATACAATCTGCATTGAAGTCAAAAACAGAATCTTTTTCTAGAAGTTTCGTCATTGGAGGAGATACTTTAGAAAAATCCTTAATGAAACGACGGTAAAAACTGTAAAAATCGTAAAGAACTCACAACAACAGCCAATTACACCCAGCCAACCACCCCTTTATGTGTATTTTTATTAATAAAAAATGCTACAGCAGATAAGTCCCAAACGGCGCTTACCAAACAATACAAAAGACAATGCTTAATCCCCTTTAGAAGGGTACCAACCTATAACCTCACTTACAGATAACACTCACACTCAGATCACCCAAGTAAAGAGATTGGGTGATGAACAAAAGACCAATACAGACTAACAGATATCAAGAATGATATCAGCATATCGAGACTAAATACAAGAGAGAAAAATATAAATATGTGTAGAGAAATAATGAGAGTTATGAAACCCTAGATCCGAATGAGATGTTTTATAGCCACATGTTACAATTAAGCCCTCCAAGATCCATTCACTAGCTAAACTCAGCTGCAACTTGTCACAACTTCAGAATAACCATCTTTGGCCCCTGGACTTTACTAAACATAAGGTTGACCTTCAGTTTGACCACTTTAGCTAACAAAAACAAACATCCACGCCGATTTGAAGGTGGTCCTCAAATTTGGTGTTACTAACAAGTACCATCTGCAATTTGTCAGCAACCTCGGATAACCTTCGTTGCTTGAGTTTGTCTGCCCATTTGGATATGCATGTTGAGATATATTATTCTATAGCAACCATGGAGGTGCGTGTGCTGCATATATAAAAAGAACACATGTTGAAAAGTAATACAATGTTACAGGATTCAATAATACCTAAATGTGATTATTTTTCACTCACTTTGCTCAAATGATCGATGAGCGATCACATACTTTAATTCGTGTGATATTTAGCATTATTCATGTAGAAATACATGTCATTTAAAATTTAGTTGTCGTTTTAACCGGTACTATTAGGTGTGAGGAAGAACAATTGTGTAAAATATTCCAGAATATTATCCTTTCCGATATCCTTTTTCGAATACTTTCTGGTCAAATATCCAATGACTAGAATGTTGACTCCACCGTTGAGCGACTCTTGTACATCAACGGATCCAATCTCGATCCTTAACTCTACAGAGTTAAAAGACCGCATTTTAGCATTGATTACCGACATGCCAACACCAATATTAAGACCAGATATGGAAATAAGAAATATTCCGAATTATTAAATACAAAACTGGCTGAAAAAAATATTGTTAGAAAAAACCTATTTTAGTTCAAGTTGTGCTCAAGGAAGCACCCTCCTACACGATCTACACAATCTAAGTGATTATGATGACAAGAACTTGATGTACGACGATATACAACAAGTAAGTAACAAGTATTCCGAGTGCACTAAGCTAATCCTACAACACTTTTTATCTTCTCGATACGGTGTGTTCTTCTCTTGCACTAGTAGAGGAATGAAGGTGATCACTTGAATTGACGATTGGATCACTCTTAAACAAAAATAAACTAACAAAATGATCAAAGAAACAAGATTGGGTGAGGTAGATTTAGAACAGAAAGTTATGTGTGTTAAATCAAGCCAAAAGTGTAAAATGGTCCACTATTTATACAGGCTGAAAAACTAGCCGTTACAGACCGACGATACCGTTAAAGTTCAAACTGTATCATTAAATTTAACGGTACTGTCGGGTTTAATGGTACCGTCCCAGACAAAAACGCTCTTTTTTTTTTCTTTTTTTTTTTTTTTTTTTTTTTTTTTTTTTTTTTTTTTTTTGTGAAGGTTTATTTGGGGATGTTTGGAGCTGATTAGAAAAATAGATGTTATGAATTTGAATTAAATTCCATATTAAAATATTTCTTAATAATTCAAAAATAATTTGTAAAATTAATTTTGAAAAAAAGTTTTGTCACATTTATTAAAATGTGAAGTTTAGAACAAAAAATTTATTTCTTTGATCATCCTTCAAGTTTTAAATTTTTTTGTTTATACTTTGAGTGATTTACATCGGAATGAAAATCTACGACTATGTTGAATCATACTTAAGACGTCGTGAGATGTTGATGTAAGTATGCATGCATTGATGATTTGTGTTTACGAGTAACTTGCGCATTTTACGTTATGTATTACAATTTATATGTTTGTCATTATTAAAACCAAAGAAACCATTTAGTTTGAATATCGGAATATTTGCACTAACAAAAAGTGTTAATACAAATAAACCTTAAAAACGTTTATTTATATTTTACGATCTTCTAATGTTTTGTCGATAACAAACGTAAAATCATTTTAATGAGATAGATAAAATACGTAACGCTTTGAGCCAAAAGCTTACTAGCTCATTTAATTAAACAAGTAAACCATAAACATATTTAGTTAAACAAGTTTACATAAAACCAAAATTATTTTATAAAAACACTTAAGTAAACTAGTTACTTATATTTTATAAAATACATGCTACTTGTTAATTAACTATAAAAGACTTGGACTATCCATGAACCAAAAACCAAGCCCATAAACCATAACCGATGGAGCTTGACCCATAACCCATGACCCATTGCATGACATCATGTATGACATCGATAATGCGTAAAACCCATGACCCATGACCCAAAGTCCATAACCCATAACCTAAAGTCCATGACCCATGACCCAAAGATGTCTTTGACATCAGGCATGACATCATCTATCCATGGATCATAACCCATAACCCAAAATCCGGAAATGTAACCCAAAATCCGAACTGTTGATACCAGATAGCCGGATCCCTTGGATTACACAGGCCGGATCCCTTTGGGAAAGGATCCGCCGGGTCCAGGTGAACAGTGGACAGTTTGCCTATAAATAGTGAGCCATTTCTCTCTTGCTTCTCACCCCTTTTAGACATACCTTCTCCCTATGTTCTAAGCTCTTTAACCACAGATCCAAGGATCTTTCTATGTAGTCTTTCTTTGTGATTCTCTAGGTTCCTACTAAAAGGTGAGATCACTACCTCTCGAAGACTTGCAAGCTCGTGATATGAGTTGCTAGGATTATTCTCCTCCAAGATCACAGAAGTTCATCTTGTTTTTTCTTCTTCTCAAAAGGGTGTTGTAGATATGTTGAGTCGTTAGGTGTAAAAGGACGTTGGATCATTTAGTCATGTTGTGCTAGTTGTGTTAGTTTGGTCCGCCGTGCTAAGGACCCAGTGTCTAGCTTTGTACCGGATAAAGTGTAGGCGACGAAGGTTTGACTTTACCTAATGGAAAAGCCCGGTATCTAGCTTTGTACCAGATAAAGTGTAAGCGACGTTGTGAAGGCTTCTCCGCCAAGTGAAAGGAGTTTGTGTTGTGAAGTGTTTACGAACTCTCAAGTAGGAGACTCAGAGAGTGGAGTAGGGCAAGGAAGGTGACCTTGTAGCCGAACCACTATAAATACTTGTGTTATGGTTGTGTCTCTCTATCTCTCTCTCGTAGTTTAGTTTTTTATGCTTTACTACCATCAATATCCAACACATCAAAACTAGATTGACATAAGTCGATCTACAAGTTTTAAAAAGAAGTTTTGACTGGTAAAACTATTCAACCCCCTTTTAGTTTTCTACAATTGGTATCAGAGCTTCGTTGCCAAGTTTCTTAGAGTATATTGTACTTTAAAAACTTGAAACAATCCGTGTATGTTTTGAAAACTACAACGAAAGAAAATCTTTTGTAAAAATTGACATCTAACTCATCTTTTACAAAAATATGAACACTTTCTATATTTGGATATTGTTAGTATTATATCTTCCAAATCATTCTAACATACCTCCTTGTAGAAATCTTCATGTTGGGAAGCTCTTTAAAAGCTCATAAAGTATTGATCATCTAGGAGTGCTCTCACTCTCAAAGATAATATGGCAAAGGTATGTTTATTTTTTCTTTACAGTAATCATGATGCTTCAAGTAATTCTTCATATACCTCAATTGTTCACTTCTTGAAGGAGGTTTCTTCTGATAAGCTTTCTTTTTACTTTGCTTCTTTCTGATCTCCGGCAATAAGTCATCAATGGCTGATTCTTGTTCTTCTCTGGTGAAATGAGATCTTTCTTCTTCTTGTAGCTTTGCAGCTAACTCCTTAACAACTAGAATCTGAGCAGCTCTCTCTTCTTCTTCAATCTGAAACTTTTGTTCAACCATAAATGCTGCCAATCTTTCTTCTTCAGCAACCCTTCTAATTCTTCTTCATGAAATTTCTGAGCTAGTTCCTGATCTAGGGCAATCTGAGCCAGTTCCTTCTTAGATAACCTCTGAGCAAAAGGTTCTTCTTCTGTCATGATCCTTTTACCCTTGTCTACTCTTGCTTTCTTTGGTCTTCTGGCATATACTGCACTAGCAGTACCTTGTGAACCAGCAGTACCTTGATCCAGAATACTAGCAGTACCTTGAAATGCACTACAAGTACCTTCTGTAAAGTCACCAGTACCTTGATCCATTTGCTCTGTTTGCCTCCCCTGAGTATCATACTCTTCATGAACCAAAGTGACATGAGGATCATCATCTAACTGGGCAATCTTCTTCCCCTGTTTAGAAGACTCCTCACCTTGATCTGTACTTGGACCCTCTGATGAACTTGATGAAGAAGATGAACTTGTTGATTCCACCACTTGTGCTGATCTTTTCCTTTGAAGTGTCTGGACTGTTTTCTCCAATTTCTTCACCTTTAAAATAAGCTTAGTGTAGACCACTCCAAAGATTTTCTTGTGACTTTTGGGATCAGCTTCCAAAGTGTTTTCTTTCTCAGACAATTTTGTACAAGTGTCCATCAATTCCTTAAGTGTATGTCTGCCCTCAGTACTTCCTGATGTGTTACCTTCAGGGAGAGGTGCATCATGGGGCATAGTCTCATAGTCCACCATATGGTGAGTTTCTGAGCCACCAAAAGTTTCCATTTGGCTTGGGATTCCACCAAGAGTACTAGGTTCATAGGAACTTGGTACTGTTGGTGTTGCCATGGATTGGGTCTTAGCTATGGTACTTCTGTCCTGCCCAGCTTCTAAGCCTGAGACAGTAGAAGTAGCCCTTTTCATACTGACATAGTCAGCCTCATCTGCTACATTGGGAGGGGTAGGAACTCTGTGCTGAGGAACATCAGAGTCCTCTCTGGATATAGACCTATCTGGTGATGAAGTTGGTTGTGAAGGTGATTGTTCTGATGTTGTGGGTGTGTGTTGGGAGTCAACTGGGCTTGTTGATCCTTCACCCTGTGCTTGTAGCATTAAATCAAAAAGTGGAACCTCTTCCCCACTATACCCTCTTGAAGCCATTTTCATGTTACTAAAAAGTTTTTGGGTAAGTTTGGGTGTTGGATAAACATTTTTGTGAGGAAGAAGTTGATGTTTCCTCATGTTCAAAATAGTTTGAATGAACCTGGGATACATCAAAAATTTTGATTTGCTGTCAACATTTTTAACCATTCCTTCAAAGATAAGTTTAGAAAAATTGAATGTTCTATCAGTAGCTAAGCAAACGAGAGCAGTTGCAATATTGCTACTGAACTGTTCCCATGAGGTTTTCATAGGACTGAGACAGTGAAGGATGGAGTGAATCAAGAACATCCATTGTAGGGCAAAACAACCTTTTTAAAAAGTTAAAGATTGTGATTGAGTGTTGTACCCCATTATGGTTAAATTTTCAAAAATCTCAGTGTTTGGCATAGCATTAATACCATTGTCATCGTAACACCCCCAACCCGGCAAGGGTAGAAGTATCACATTAATGGCTTCATATCAGATCAAACAAAGCATACATTCAATAGTAATACAAAGATTCTCAAAGGTTACAAATGAAATACTGAATACACAAGGATACAAAGGAAACAAAAGCTAAATACTAAGTCTGCAAATGCAATTCTTCTAATAACTTCTACTTCAGGATAACTATCAAGGTCTTCTAAGTCCAAAGTCTCTTCACTCTTACCCAGCTTCCAACTAAAACCTGCCGCGGGAAAAGAAACGCGGCTGAGCTTAAAAAGCCCAGTGAACAGATATATATAACAAACGGAAACGAAAACAAAAGGGAATGAACAGATATAGCATAATGTATGAGATATAAGCAAAGGTATAAAGAGTAAAGGTTTAGGACAGTCATCCGCCACGAGCCCAAACAAATCAAATATCATATCATATCATATCTTCATAATCATATAGAGGGGAGACCTCTCAGATAATCAGATAATATGAGGGGTGTCCTCATTCTTCAAATGGAGTAGCTAGCTCCCGAACTTTGTGAAGACGTGGATTGCACCCATCATCATTCACCGAACCATATCAAATCAAAATGTCCACGAACACGGACTAGAACCTAGGATGCATCCATTCGCCCCCCGAACAAATCATATTGGCCATATCAAATCATATCATAGTGAGCTCATATCAAATCAAAATGGGGACGGTGTAACCAAATCACTAGGGCTACATGCTAGTCATGCCATTGGTGCATCAATGACACGGCCATGTTACCTTCATGGCTAGGAAACGAACTTGGCTCGGGTATCAAACTGGGGTCAAAGGTCAATATCAAAGCAAAGGTTCACATGGTCATGGTCCAAAGTTCATATCAGAAGGTTCATATCAGAAGGTTCATATCAAAGGGTTCATATGCCAAAGGTTCAAATCCCAAGGTTCATTGCAAAGGTCAAGTCAAATCATAATAAGGGTTCAAGAGACCGAAGGCACCTTATTAAAAAGAGCAGAATATCTGTACCTTAGCAAGCAATGAAAACGAAAGGAAATGAACATGGAGACGGAAACTACTCCTTCTGCAGAGAATCTACACGAATTAATGATCGCGTACTACTTATGAGTTCATTCAATATCATAACGGGTTTTAATGCTTGTTATTAATCACATTCCCATATTCAGCGTTTACTTAAGTTAAATGTTCAAAACATAGGTTTAGGGTTTCATAATTAATGCATACTTAATTAGGTTATAAATGTGATATCAAATTAGGTTTAGTAGAATATAGAGTTAGGGTTCGGTTGAAATACAAATTAGGTCAAAAGGGACAAAAAGGAAACTCGGAGAAACACACACAAACCATATCTTGTTAACATGTTTAAACACCAATCGGCCAAAACAGGTTCTATTGTATTATTTACATGATCGACCCATCACTTATGATTTAAAAGGAACACAATGTGCGACCAAAACACATGTGTTTAACAAGACCACAATCATATATATTACGAGGGTTTTTAAAATCGACGATACTACCTGTGTATGTATCGAATAACATCTAGTGTGTAGGACCAAATCCTTTAGATGCACTCCAGAACAAAATGCTTCGACTTCACACAAACACACCACTTGACATACTAGGTAGTGAGACCCACCATGTGATAACAACGTAAAATAATTCAATGCTTACTCATTTTGAAATCTGTTTACACGCATCCTTTTTATAATACACCAAAAATACACCTGTTTCACCACCTTTTTATAGATTGTATATATATTAGACTTGATTTCTGTTTTGGTTAAGTCGACTACGAGGTTGGAGGAAAATACCACACACACATTACACCAGTTCCTTCGACATTATTAACTCACTTGAACACACATGCAGGCACCACCCATTCGACACACCATACAGCCACATAAAATCATAACGCACACACATGCATGCACTCACGTATAGCACAAACCAGGAACCTTACATCTCCTTTACCCTTAGTTCACCATATATTCGACACAAGGCACACACAACACACTTATATTTCATGTGACAAAAGTCCAGGTTTTAGCTCGTGTAAGATCAAACAAGCGCTCAAGGATCAGATTCTTTAAACCCTATATCGACCCACGTATATACCACGAACCCTCGCGAGGCCAACACAAGTATTAACGAGACCCAAATAGATCCGTTTCAATTTCCTAGGCGTACGCATATATATATATATATATATATATATATATATATATATATAATATATATATATATATATATATATATATATATATATATATATATATATATATATATATAATATAGGCTCACATGTTTTAGAACACCGGTTTAAGGCTTTCTTCGACTCATATGATACACACACGAACTGATGTGTTACGGATCGGAAAGGTCAATGACATATTCCAGTTACACATTAAAGTTATTCGTATGCTTATGATTAACCAACAACGAGTTGTTCTACTTGTATTAACCGTATATATATAAGTATATGTTTCATTGTCTGATTATAATACTCATGTGTTGAATTTATGGGGTTCAAAAGTTAACGTTCAGGAACAAATATAAGCGGATTAGACTCAACATGTCATCTGATTAGGTTTTGGTCGCTATACATTTATCTTAGCATACATGTTAGTGTGTCGAATAGATTGAAAGGAAACAAAGGCGATGTTGGTGGTACCTTGATGATATACGAGACAAAGAAAACGAGAGCAAGAAAACGAGACAACGATCACAACCCCACGAATTACGATACCCTCAGACTAAACGTCACCACGAACTAAAACACTTCCTTCAACAATCTTGTCGTGCCTTATGTTAACGTAATAGATCGGATGGTTTTCCTGTTTAGGTTGTGAGTTTGTTGTTTTCAATATTCACGTATGGAAAAAAAATGGAGAGAATGGTGAGTATCTTTGTTTTGTCGTATCATAGGAGGAAGGAGATGCAATATGAATATAACAAATAGGTGAAGAGGAGCGTGGGTCTTCAAAATGGCAAGGTAGTAATTGTCATTCAATTTGCCTTTAATTGTGTTTGAATATATCTATGAGATTTCTTCTTTCTTGGTAATAACGTGTAGAGGGGAGTCAAGCTAGGAAAGTTAGGTGTCATCTACTTATGATTTGTCATGTGATTGCAAAGTGAATCATATCTCTGCCGAAATTTAAGGCGTTTGGAGATAATAATTTGAATGAAATATCATGGGAAAGTTACAAGGAGATACTATTTCATTAGTGGTTCTATATTGGAAATAGAAGAGTGTCATAACTTAAATTTCAAATCGGTTCATGCAATCTTTTAGACGTGTGATACTATATAACTTAGGTTTGATAGGTCTTCTTTTGATTTCTCTTAGCCAAAATTTGAGACATGGGATAACACAATGAGTCGACTAGCATAGCTGGAATTTAGGAACATTTGTTATGTACATTTTACTCATAGTGTAAAGTTTTTTTTATTAGTAGTTCAATGTATTAGATAACTTAGGATATAACTTATCTTAGGTTAAAGTACAAAAAAAATGTTACTTACATAATTTTCATAAGTTCTTAAAATTTAAATTTGAGGGCATTTTAGTCATTTCGGATTGTGTTACTTTTGGGGTTTTACAATTCTTCCCCTCTAAAAGAAAATTTTCGTCCTCGAAAATTAAAGTCGCAAAGTTAAATGAAGTCGTGGCAAATCGCAAAAGATCGTCAAAACATTCTCACGCTCGGGCAGGTTCTTCCAAAAAGGATTTTCAAACCAAGTAGTTTCTCATGACTCAATCTTGCCGATCTAATAATTTCGGTTTCCTCAGAAAGACATATCGCTCAGGATTCACATCAAAAGAATGATATACAAAACGTAATAGATGATAATCGTATCCCATCAGAAGAGGTTCAGGGAAGATGTAGGATTGACGGATTTTTCGTCTGTGGAATAGAAATAGGCAAATTTAAATGAAAACGTATCGAATTGTAGCAAACATGAGAGTAATATATGAGTTCAAACTCTTCAGATTCTCAATAATCTCGGCTTCAGTATAACCTTTCATAGGTGTTCTCATAAACAAACAGGTCTTGCTACTCAAAATCCAAAGCCTCAATCAATTCATAGTAGGTCATAATGAAACAGAATCAACGGATGCGAAACGTACATATAGCAAAATGTAGGTGTAGTTTTTAATAGTAACAGATCGGATCCATACTGACAGAAAATAGACGGTAGAAAGTTCTACAACATAACCTAAGATTCTTATCGGAAGTGCAGAGGTCAACAAACGCGTGTCGAGTATCCAAACGTACCCAGTCGTATGACGAGGAAAGCAGATTAAACGCATAGGTAGAATGAACCTAAAGTTTCACTAATCACAGATAATCCAACAGAGATGAAATTCTAAACTTCTTAGGTACTCCCCAAGATATCCTATGGCCACAATGAGTGCACGTTATATGGTGTAAGTATTATCACGTTGATCAGGCGTCATAATACCAGCACCACATAAATATACCTTCATGATGATCATACTTTATCTCAAGTCGTAATCAAAACCACCTATCTTAATCCACCTAGTACTTCTACAGTCTCGAGGTTAACAAAATCGGATGCCATAGTCTAGAGGAAAAACAAAACTATTCGCAAGAGTATCAAAATCCCAGATTGCCTATCCGAAGTGAGGTACGCCGTCACAAGCATCATATCTTCTACAATTCGCCAAAATCTCTCAAAACAAAGCCATCATCGAACATATGAAAATGAGCACGGAACTGAAATACTTCTAGGGAACTTGAATCATTAAAGGATCTTGTTACTTTATAACGAAACTTAAGAGAGTCAACGGAATGAAAGTTAGTTGCCAAGAGCTTCGGCCTTCATAGAATCAATTCCTCCAAACATAAAGGGTCTGTTTCAAAAATCCGCTCATTCCACACATCCAATCTCTTCAAGTCCGGTTAACCTGTCTTCGTCTGTCCATCAATCGGGAAGTGAAACCAAAATCGGAAACTTGGGTCTGGTTCGTCGAGCCTCCTGCATTTCTTCTTGGAATGTGATGGAGTGTTGTGGCTTTCTGGCACGATCTCTAAATCTCTTCATCATTCAGTCCGCTTCCGCTCTCAATTCATCTTAGTACAACCAAGGTGAATAGGGAAGTGAGACTGTACGTCTTCATCAGCTCCAGGTTCGCCATCTTGACTAGATCTTCTGCACCACCCACCCTTCTGCATTGAAAGGAATGTCTTCACTCTTCAGGGTAGTCTCCGTTGTTGTTAACTCCAGGTCAGGCAAAGAACACCGTTGTCTCCACAAATATCCATTTCCCCTCTCAGAAATTCTTGTGGTTGCTTCTTCAGTCCTTCAAACATTTAATGAGGTCGTCTGGTACGGAATTTACAAAGATAGAACGAATCAATCATTGGCACGCGGAAATGGAAAAATGATTACGGGTAGTGATACGGTTAGGTTTACGATAGTTGATACGCTGACGCAGAATTTTCTCTTTCTTCTTCATAAACTAATAGGGGTATTCAAAGTAATCACTGAGGTGAACAAGGTCATATTCCATCCGCTTCTTCAATCTCTCAACTTCTATAGCATCATGGTTCGTCAACTGAGATCGGTTCCACTTCTTAAACAGGAGGGAAACATAAGAGTTTCATCAAAACCACCAGAATATTTGCACAACATAACTTCCAATGCCAAGTTTTCTAAGAGTGGATAATAGGTGTCAGGAGACAATCAATAATCAAGTGAGATCGAGGTAAATGTTTCCATAACAGCGTTAAGCTTAACAGATTGGAGCGGTTAAAGGTTATCATAACAAAGTAGGATGAAAATAGATTTCCAAAAGTCGCCTATCAGATATGGTAATCCCTGGCAGCTTATGAAGGCCAGCCAATACATAACTTAAGGACCTCAAAATCAAATATATCAAGAGTAAGCGGATTCGTAGGATGAGTACAGTCGTAAAACAGATAGGTAGTTCATATATCATTGTCAATTACATGGTTCATCAAAGTGTTGAGATAAGTGAACGATTCAAGGTGTTGGAAACTTGTTTAGCTATATAGCATAAGTGGCAGGTAGGTTGTGAGTCATCAGAAATACAACATCGTATAACTGTCAAGAGTGAGGCATATCGAATATCAGTTATCAGTTTCATCATGCTCAGTTAACCATTTCTCATCGGGACAAAATTATCGCTATATCCTTCCAAAGGGAACTAATTGGCGGCAAGATTCGTTATTCAAAGGGAGGGAATAAACCTCCCATATCCATGGTTAATAATCACCAGAGTTCTTATAGGAGTAATAATGGACGTTGCAAGACAGAGTAGTATCAGATGATACATTTTCATCCAGCACGGGTAATGAATTAATAGAATGTGTCAAACACATTAGGGTTAAATGACTTTCGGGATAGTTGGAGAAGTATCAAACAGGTCGGAAGTGATGATCAAAATCAGGTAGCAATAGCAAAAGCTTAACAATCGGAAATCATGGTAAGGAGTTCAAATGGTTTCAAACACCGAAGGTGGAACATAGGAGGGTAGTCGTCAACGATCAATCAACCTATCCTTTATCAGAATAAAAATCAAAGCTAACTATTCAATGAAAAACAGATCGACAACGCAAGTCTTATCGTTCAGAAGTGAGGGGAAAAACACTCCTATACTCGTGGTCCAAAACACCACTAGACTTCTCATGAAAACGGAGATGTTTAAGACGAACTCAGATAGGGTCAGAAGATTCATAAATTATCAAAAGCATATAACAGAATGCATCAATAAGTCATCGTCATAGAGATTCTCCGAATACCCGAAAAGACATCAAAATGATTAACAAAAGAATAAGAGGTCGGAATCGGAATCTTAGGTGGTGCAAAGCGTGAGCTTAACAAGCAGGGCATAAATCAGAGTGATGCGGAAGCAATGCTACTTAAACAAAAGCCTTATAGTCTACCCATTCCTCACTGGTCAAAACTTAAGTTCCTATAGGGAAATCCTAAAGCAAATCTTGAGGGTTGTCTTATGAGTGCCTACAGGGGAAACTTAGTGGTCCTAACTTACACAGGCCAAGGGTAAATGTATTACGAATCGCAACCTGTCTCTGATACCATAATTGTAACACCCCAACTCGGCAAGGGTAGAAGTATCACATTAATGGCTTCATATCAGATCAAACAAAGCATACATTCAATAGTAATACAAAGATTCTCAAAGGTTACAAATGAAATACTGAATACACAAGGATATAAAGGAAACAAAAGCTAAATACTAAGTCTGCAAATGCAATTCTTCTAATAACTTCTACTTCAGGATAACTATCAAGGTCTTCTAAGTCCAAAGTCTCTTCACTCTTACCCAGCTTCCAACTAAAACCTGCCGCGGGAAAAGAAACGCGGCTGAGCTTAAAAAGCCCAGTGAACAGATATATATAACAAACGGAAACGAAAACAAAAGGGAATGAACAGATATAGTATAATGTATGAGATATAAGCAAAGGTATAAAGAGTAAAGGTTTAGGACAGTCATCCGCCACGAGCCCAAACAAATCAAATATCATATCATATCATATCTTCATAATCATATAGAGGGGAGACCTCTCAGATAATCAGATAATATGAGGGGTGTCCTCATTCTTCAAATGGAGTAGCTAGCTCCCGAACTTTGTGAAGACGTGGATTGCACCCATCATCATTCACCGAACCATATCAAATCAAAATGTCCACGAACACGGACTCGAACCTAGGATGCATCCATTCGCCCCCCGAACAAATCATATTGGCCATATCAAATCATATCATAGTGAGCTCATATCAAATCAAAATGGGGACGGTGTAACCAAATCACTAGGGCTACACGCTAGTCATGCCATTGGTGCATCAATGACACGGCCATGTTACCTTCATGGCTAGGAAACGAACTTGGCTTGGGTATCAAACTGGGGTCAAAGGTCAATATCAAAGCAAAGGTTCACATGGTCATGGTCCAAAGTTCATATCAGAAGGTTCATATCAGAAGGTTCATATCAAAGGGTTCATATGCCAAAGGTTCAAATCCCAAGGTTCATTGCAAAGGTCAAGTCAAATCATAATAAGGGTTCAAGAGACCGAAGGCACCTTATTAAAAAGAGCAGAATATCTGTACCTTAGCAAGCAACGAAAACGAAAGGAAATGAACATGGAGACGGAAACCACTCCTTCTGCAGAGAATCTACACAAATTAATGATCGCGTATTACTTATGAGTTCATTCAATATCATAACGGGTTTTAATGCTTGTTATTAATCACATTCCCATATTCAGCGTTTACTTAAGTTAAATGTTCAAAACATAGGTTTAGGGTTTCATAATTAATGCATACTTAATTAGGTTATAAATGTGATATCAAATTAGGTTTAGTAGAATATAGAGTTAGGGTTCGGTTGAAATACAAATTAGGTCAAAAGGGACAAAAAGGAAACTCGGAGAAACACACACAAACCATATCTTGTTAACATGTTTAAACACCAATCGGCCAAAACAGGTTCTATTGTATTATTTACATGATCGACCCATCACTTATGATTTAAAAGGAACACAATGTGCGACCAAAACACATGTGTTTAACAAGACCACAATCATATATATTACGAGGGTTTTTAAAATCGACGATACTACCTGTGTATGTATCGAATAACATCTAGTGTGTAGGACCAAATCCTTTAGATGCACTCCAGAACAAAATGCTTCGACTTCACACAAACACACCACTTGACATACTAGGTAGTGAGACCCACCATGTGATAACAACGTAAAATAATTCAATGCTTACTCATTTTGAAATCTGTTTACACGCATCCTTTTTATAATACACCAAAAATACACCTGTTTCACCACCTTTTTATAGATTGTATATATATTAGACTTGATTTCTGTTTTGGTTAAGTCGACTACGAGGTTGGAGGAAAATACCACACACACATTACACTAGTTCCTTCGACATTATTAACTCACTTGAACACACATGCAGGCACCACCCATTTGACACACCATACAGCCACATAAAATCATAACCCACACACATGCATGCACTCATGTATAGCACAAACCAGGAACCTTACATCTCCTTTACCCTTAGTTCACCATATATTCGACACAAGGCACACACAACACACTTATATTTCATGTGACAAAAGTCCAGGTTTTAGCTCGTGTAAGATCAAACAAGCGCTCAAGGATCAGATTCTTTAAACCCTATATCGACCCACGTATATACCACGAACCCTCGCGAGGCCAACACAAGTATTAACGAGACCCAAATAGATCCGTTTCAATTTCCTAGGCGTACGCATATATATATATATATATATATATATATATATATATATATATATATATATATATATATATATATATATATATATATATATATATATATATATATATAATATAGGCTCACATGTTTTAGAACACCGGTTTAAGGCTTTCTTTGACACATATGATACACACACGAACTGATGTGTTACGGATCGGAAAGGTCAATGACATATTCCAGTTACACATTAAAGTTATTCGTATGCTTATGATTAACCAACAACGAGTTGTTCTACTTGTATTAACCGTATATATATAAGTATATGTTTCATTGTCTGATTATAATACTCGTGTGTTGAATTTATGGGGTTCAAAAGTTAACGTTCAGGAACAAATATAAGCGGATTAGACTCAACATGTCATCTGATTAGGTTTTGGTCACTATACATTTATCTTAGCATACATGTTAGTGTGTCGAATAGATTGAAAGGAAACAAAGGCGATGATGGTGGTACCTTGATGATATACGAGACAGAGAAAACGAGAGCAAGAAAATGAGACAACGATCACAACCCCACGAATTTCGATACCCTCAAACTAAACGTCACCACGAACTAAAACACTTCCTTCAACAATCTTGTCGTGCCTTATGTTAACGTAATAGATCGGATGGTTTTCCTGTATAGGTTGTGAGTTTGTTGTTTTCAATATTCACGCATGGAAAACAAATGGAGAGAATGGTGAGTATCTTTGTTCTGTCGTATCATAGGAGGAAGGAGAAACAATATGAATATAATAAATAGGTGAAGAGGAGCGTGGGTCTTCAAAATGGCAAGGTAGTAATTGTCATTCAATTTGCCTTTAATTGTGTTTGAATATATCTATGAGATTTCTTCTTTCTTGGTAATAACGTGTAGAGGGGAGTCAAGCTAGGAAAGTTAGGTGTCATCTACTTATGATTTGTCATGTGATTGCAAAGTGAATCATATCTCTGCCAAAATTTAAGGCGTTTGCAGATAATAATTTGAATGAAATATCATGGGAAAGTTACAAGGAGATACTATTTCATTAGTGGTTCTATATTGGAAATAGAAGAGTGTCATAACTTAAAATTTCAAATCGGTTCATGCAATCTTTTAGACGTGTGATACTATATAACTTAGGTTTGATAGGTCTTCTTTTGATTTCTCTTAGCCAAAATTTGAGACATGGGATAACACAATGAGTCGACTAGCATAGCTGGAATTTAGGAACATTTGTTATGTACATTTTACTCATAGTGTAAAGTTTTTTTTATTAGTAGTTCAATGTATTAGATAACTTAGGATATAACTTATCTTAGGTTAAAGTACAAAAAAAATGTTACTTACATAATTTTCATAAGTTCTTAAAATTTAAATTTGAGGGCATTTTAGTCATTTCGGATTGTGTTACTTTTGGGGTTTGGCATACAATTAATACCATTGTCATCATTCAGATGGAGATGCCTTCTGAGTGATGATTCAGTAATAGTGATAGATTTACCATCCATTGTGACATTTAACTCTTTGTCACCATTTTCAAATGTTTTGACAGTAACAGTCTACCAAAACTCTTTGACTTGTGAGACATAGATAGTGGGATTTAAGGTTAAAGAATACCTTATGTGAGAACCATTTAAAAAGTCCACTATCTGATGGAATTTTGTATCATCCTCTGCTTTTTCCAAAAATGCGACCACATTATGCTTGTCAACAAAGGATAAAGAAGCCATAATTTTTAGTAAAAGTTGATTTGACTGCTGTGAATAGTGTAAATTTAGGTTAGAAAGTAGAAGAAGAAAGTGAATTGAGATATTTTGATTGACTTATTAGGGCTTCTATTGGACCGTCTTCAATAAAAAGATATGTAACACCCCAACCCGTTAAGGGTAAAGATGTCATAATAATGGCTTCATATCAGATCAAAACAAAGCGTACATCAACAGTAATACAAGGGTTCTAAAAGGTTACAAATGAAATACTGAATATACAAGGCTACAAAGGAAACAAAAGCTAAATACTAAGTCTGCAAATGCAAATCCTTCTAATAGTCTCTACTTCAGAATAACTATCAAGGTCTTCTAAGTCCAAAAGTCTCTTCACTCATACCCAACTTCCAACTAAAAACCTGCCGCAGGGAAAGAAATGCGGCTGAGCTTAAAAAGCCCAGTGAACAGATATATATAAACGAAAATGAAAGCAAAAGAAAACGAACATGTATAGCTTGGTGCATTGGGTTTACAAAGGTATAGTCAAAGAGTACAAGTAAGAAAGAAAAAGGGTAGGTCAGTAATCCACCACGAGCCCGAACACAAATCAAATATAGTAACCATGTCTTCATAATCATATAGAGGGGAGACCTCTTAGATAATCAGATAATATGAGGGGTGTCCTCATTCTTCAAATGGAGTAGCTAACTCCCGAACTTGTGAAAGACGTGGATTGCACCCATGCATCAGTCACCGAACAATAATATAATATCAAATCATGTTAAATCCACTAATACGAACACGAACCTAGGATGCATCCATACGCCCCCCGAACAAATACTGGCCATAATAAATATAGTGTGCACATATCATCATCAAAATGGGGACGGTGTGGAACATCACTCGACCACACTGGAGTCATGCCATTGGTGCATCAATGACACGGCCATGTTACCTTCATGGCTAGGAAACGAACTTGGCTCGGGTATCAAACTGAGGGGTCAAAGGTCAAAGGTCCAAATCATAGCAAAGGTTCAAATAGTCTAAGTCATCGAATCATAATCAAAGTCCAAATATCAGATGTTCATGGCAAAAGGGGTCATATCCAATATCAAAGTCAAATGAGCCAAAATGAACGGATCAAAGGTTCATAATCAAATGGTTCATTTAGAGAAATCTTTATCAATTGATTTTTCATAAAATGATCTTTAATAACGGTTTTCACAAAAGTAATCTTTAAAAGTAATTTTCGTAAAAGTTTAGTAAAATTCAATATAAACGTGGTATTGCATCATTCATAAACATCATTTAAAAATAGTTTTCCTCAAAACATTTCCATGATATAATTACAAAGGTTTTCACATCTAGTTACCAAAATCAAATGAACCTTCGAAGTACCAAGTGTTTCGAATACTAATATCACAAGGTAACGAACGAATATCAGATGGATCATTATAGAGGCTCAAAGCAAAAAGGGTCATATCGAACATCAAAGTCTAAATGAATCAAACAGACGAACCAAAGTGTAGGGGAAACATAGCAATGGCTTAGGGAATCTTAAAACGAATAAAGATAAATGAGTCATGAGAGGGAAAACACCCTTACTGAAGAAGGGTAGAATATATGTACCTTATACCGCAAGTGCAAAGATATCTAGAAATATAAAGATCGGAAACAACTCCATCTTCAGCGAATCTACACGAATACATGGTCGTCTTATTATTAATATCTTCTCTAAATCAGATTTCTCATTTTAGTCGGCTTTCCATTTTTAGTAACTTTCCATTTATAGCAGGTTTCCAAAATTAGCAAGTTTCCATTTTTAGAAAGTTTCCTTATTTAGCAAGTTTTCAAAATAGCAAATTTCCATAATTAGATAAATTCCATAAAGTAATTAGGTTAAGTCATCAATTAATGATTATTATGGAAATAGGGTTCATTTTAGCAAGTTATAATAGCTTAGGGTTAAATATGACAACTTTCCATATTTTAGGGTTTTAAATGCAAATATGTCAAAGATAAGGTCTAAAGTGAAAATATTACAAGTTATTCATTTTAATCCATAAGTTTCCCATAATTACAATTCAAATCCTTTAATGTTAACAATTTTACCAATTAAACCCTTTAATTAAATTAATTATAATTTAAACCTCTTAATTAATTAAAATACAAATTAATCCTTATAATATTCATATTTACCCATTAAGCCTTCAATTATCCAAAATTACACATTACACCCCTTTCATTAATATTTATACGAAATACCTTCCACTTTACATAATTTACAAAACAAGTCCCATTTTTTTTATATTTTCAATTCGAATTAAATAATTAAAACAATTACAATTTAAACCTTTTAATCACAAAATTTACATATAATACCCCCATATCATAATTTTTACGATTCACCCCTGGTCCAAGACACATTACAAAAATACCCCACAAGTTTATAAAATTACAAAACACACCCAAATACTTTTAATTGTCAATCGGTAAACTTAGAAAATATGAAAACCCTAACCCTAAAATTCCCCAATCATTACCAATCATTTATTTAACCTTAAAACACATTTATTACCTCAGATCCATCATCACAAATTCAAAGCCTAGTTCATACGATTTGTTTTATTTATTTTTTTAAAACACTTTTTTCTCTAAAATCCGATTAGAACAAAAACTCGCCAAGCATGATTTAGGCTTCAATAATTACAAGTATCATTTTTCTAGTGTTTTATAGCACGAATAGGACCTGATAAAAATAGTCTTGAAGGACACAAAATTCGGATTAGCCGATTCGCGATTTATTTTGTTTTTAGGGTTTAAAAACGTATTTTAATTCAAACGACTTGAGTAGCATGCATGGATCGTGAAAACCATTTTATATAGATCATATATGATGTAAAGAGAGTCATAAAAATACCAGATGACATTTATAATGATCGAATGAGGTGTGGAAAATTAATTCTTCTCGGCAATGATAAAACGCGATCAAGAAATCAAACCAAGCGAACCAAGCTTCAAAAAATCGAACTCCTATTTTTCTACACTTCTTCTAGCACCAAGGAACTCAGGAAAAATGATAAGAACTCATGGAAAATTGGTGGTGGCCGATTTGGAGTTTTTGTTTGGATTTAGGGTTTTAGAATGAAATAAAAGGAAAATAATGATGAAACCGTGTATTATTTGGGGGAAGGGAGGTGATTTCGGCCCAAGTGATTAAATGAGATCAATTTACTGATTTTTGCATTGTTTCCTTTTTAATGGTGATGTTTATCCCTTTATTTATTAATTTATAATTATTTAACAAGAAACTAAATATATAAACATAAGTAATTTCGGTCCATAATATTTTAAATGGGGTGACAAGTATTTTTATGACATGTAAAATATTAAAATGTTATAACAAAAATTATCTTACTTCATATGTTGTTAATTTCCAAGAGTTTGAGATATATTTGGTGTTTTATGTACTTATTAATTGAATTTTAAAGTTACAAGGGTATTTTGGTCATTTTGCATGTTTTGAAATTTTGGGTATTACAACTTCTTCCCCTCTAAAAGAAAAATTTCTTCCTCGAAATTTGAAGTCGCAAAGTTAGACGAATTCGTAGCAATTCGCAAAAGATCGTCACAAACATTCTCACGCCCGGGGAGGTTCTTCCAAAAAGGATCTTCAAACCAAATAGTTTCTCATGACTCAATCAAAACAAAGGTGGGTTCAAATTACTCAAAAGGAGACAAATTAGGTTGATTTTGATCAAAAGGTCCATGCAACATAAAATGGATGATAGGTGAATTTTCTAGAAAGCTTATATGGAATACGAACAAGATTTCAAATCAAATTAACTATATCAACAGTAGAAAGCTCAACAAGAGTTCAAGATTTATAACTGAGGTCAACCGAATGCAAAACGAGAGTCCAAACTCATCCAGATATCTAATAAACAAAGGCAGAGTATACGCATAGGTAGAATGAACCTAAGGTCTCACAAATCACGAATAATCCAACGAAGGTCAAATTCTAAACTTCTTAGGCACTCCCCGAAATATCCTATGCCCACAACAAGTGCATGTTATATGATGTAAGTATTATCACGTTGGCCAGACGTCATAATACTGGCATCATATAAATATGCCCTCATGATGGTCATACTTTATCTCAAGTCGTGAATAAAATAACCTATCTTAATCCACCTAGTACTTCTAAAATCAAATGTCATAGTCAAGAGGGAAAAACAAACTACTCTCAAGTGTATCGGAATCCCAGATTGCCTAGCAGAAGTAAGGTACGCCGTCCACAAGCATCAGATCTTCCACAATTCGCCAAAATTCACCAAAACAAAGCCATCATCGAACATATGAAAACTAAACACATAACTGAAATGCTTCTAGGGAACTTAAATCATTAGATGATTTCATTACTATATAACGAAGCTTAAGTGAGTCAACTGAAGTGAAAATTATTCGTCAATAACTTCGGCCTTCACAGAATCAGTTCTTCCAAACATAAAAGATCTGTTTCAAAAATCCGTTCATTCAAAACATCCAATCTCTTCAAGTCTGGTTAATCTGTCTTCATTTGTCCATAAATATGGAAGTGAAACAAAATCGTGTACTTTTGTCTGGTTCATCAAGCCTCCTGCAGTTCTTCTTGGAATGTGATGGAGTAACATGGATTTCTGGTATGATCTTTAAATCTCTTCATCATCCAGTCTGCTTCCGCTCTCAATTCATCTTAGTACAACCAAGATGAATAGGGAAGTGAGACTGCATGTCTTCATCAGCACTAGGTTCGCCATCTCGACTAGAATTTCTTCTTCTGCATCGCCAATACTTCTGCCTTGCAAGGAATGTCTTCACTCTTCAGGGTAGCCACCGTTGTTGTCAACTCCAGGTCAGACAATGAAGTAATTCTTCTGATGCGCTTCTAGTTGTCTTGATGCATACGCAAAACCTTCTGTGCTGTAAGGGAGTAAAACCGAGTCTCTTTCTGGAATGCCCCAAAATTCGTTCCGCCCGAAGGTAAGGAAGCAAATTTCTATTTCAACTTTTCCAAAACTCCATTCTCAATCAAACTAAGCTGTTTCTCTCGGTTCACAAAATTTCTCAATGGTATCGCAACTTGTAAAAATCTTCCAGAATTCTTCTGCAAAGTTCAAAAGGTTTCAGTTCTTCATTCTGTTATCGGCCTTGACCACTTGGTGATAGTTTTCAAAACTTGCGGGATTTAAAGAGATATCCTCAATTAAGAACATCGTTGTCTCACAAATATCAATCTCTCAGAATGTACAAATGATCGACGAATTTCCTAACAAAGTGCAAAGATGATTTTCATGCTCCCCCTAGTCTCTGAACGTACTATTTAGCCATACAATGACCATTTGCCCAAGTACTCACGAGAAAACCTCATTTATCAAATTCGCAAAACAGTCAGAGCTTTAGCTAATACTATTAGCGTCACTAACCGTCATAGCAGTCGTTTACGAATACGAAAGGCGATTCCAAGAATAAAATCAATTCATCAGAAGGAAACTTCGCGCTTTGAAATTAAACAAACACATAGTCGTTTCAGGGTGGAGGAATATTGGCTCCTAACAATAATACGGTTTAGCTTCCTGTAATCAATACATAACTCCAGTCACCGTCCTTCGTTAACCCGAACGAAACTAAAACACGCCCAGAAGATACACTTAAGCAAACTTACTTCCTGGTCTTCGGTTGCTGCTCTTCCCGGTTGTTCAAACCAACTGGTATGATCCCGGACGCATCTGGAAGACACCTTCGCTCGGTGACTAGACAATGTCTCGGTAACATGTCAAATCCTACTTCACGCTCCGGTGGAAAATTTGGTGGTTCGACCAGGAATCATATTCAGAAAACGCAGGGTGCCAAGTAACTCTCAAGATAAGGTTCATTCATTGGTGTACGAAATGGGTTCTAGGAAAAACTTCGTAACCGCGAAAATAACACGCGAGTTTCCAGAGTAATGGTGATAGCAAAGGGTTTAACAATCGGTAATCATGGTAGGGAGTTCAAAATTGTTGCAAACGCCAAAGGTGAGACATAGGGGGATAGTTGTCAATATTTGAATGATCAATCAACCAATTCCTTGTCAGAATAAAATCGAAGTTAATTATCCAAAGAAAGACGGATCACAAATCAAATCTTTATCATTCAAAAGTGAGGGGGAAACATTCTTATACTCGTGGTTACACACCACAAGACTTCTCATAGGGACAGAGATGGGTGAAACGAAATCAAATAGTGTCGGAAGATTCATAGATACTTATCAAAAGCAAGAGATAAATAACAAAATATATCAAATACGTCATCGCCATGGAGGTTCTCAGGGTGCCCGAAGAGGCATCAAAATGATTAACGAAAGGATCAGAGGTCAGAGTCAAAATCTGAAGATAAGGATCAAATAGTGTCAGGCAATTACTATGCAATTCTCAATGCCTTCAAGATTTATTTAAGTTTCAAATCTTAGGTGATGCAAAGCATAAGCTTTCAATTTCCAAAAGTGATCTCAACAAGCTTTAACAAAAAGCAAGGCACGAATCAGAGTGATGCGGAAGCAATGATACTTAAACAAATATCTTATAGTCTACCCATTCCTCACCAGTCAAAACTTACGTTCCTATAGGGAAATCTTAAAGCAAATTTTCAAAGGTTGTCTTACGAGCGCCTACAGGGAAAACTTAGTGGTCCTAACTTACACAGGCCAAGGGTAAATGTATTACGAATCGCAGCCTGTTCTCTGATACCATAATTGTAACACCCCAACCCGATAAGGGTAAAGATGTCATAATAATGGTTTCATATCAGATCAAAACAAAGCGTACATCAACAGTAATACAAGGGTTCTCAAAGGTTACAAATGAAATACTGAATATACAAGGCTACAAAGGAAACAAAAGCTAAATACTAAGTCTGCAAATGCAAATCCTTCTAATAGTCTCTACTTCAGAATAACTATCAAGGTCTTCTAAGTCCAAAAGTCTCTTCACTCATACCCAGCTTCCAACTAAAAACCTGCCGCAGGGAAAGAAATGCGGCTGAGCTTAAAAGCCCAGTGAACAGATATATATAAATGAAAATGAAAGAAAAGAAAACGAACATGTATAGTTTGGTGCATTGGGTTTACAAAGGTATAGTCAAAGAGTACAAGTAAGAAAGAAAAAGGGTAGGTCAGTAATCCACCACGAGCCCGAACACAAATCAAATATAGTAACCATGTCTTCATAATCATATAGAGGGGAGACCTCTCAGATAATCAGATAATATGAGGGGTGTCCTCATTCTTCAAATGGAGTAGCTAACTCCCGAACTTGTGAAAGACGTGGATTGCACCCATGCATCAGTCACCGAACAATAATATAATATCAAATCATGTTAAATCCACTAATACGAACACGAACCTAGGATGCATCCATACGCCCCCCGAACAAATACTGCCATAATAAATATAGTGTGCCCATATCATCATCAAAATGGGATGGTGTGGAACATCACTCGACCACACTGGAGTCAATGCCATTAGTGCATCAATGACACGGACCATGTTACCTTCATGGCTAGGAAACGAACTTGGCTCGGGTATCAAACTGAGGGGTCAAAGGTCAAAGGTCTAAATCATAGCAAATGTTCAAATAGTCTAAGTCATCGAATCATAATCAAAGTCCAAATATCAGATGTTCATGGCAAAAGGGGTCATATCCAATATCAAAGTCAAATGAGTCAAAATGAATGGATCAAAGGTTCATAATCAAATGGTTCGTTTAGAGAAATCTTTATCAATTGATTTTTCATAAAAATGATCTTTAATAACGGTTTTCACAAAAGTAGTCTTTAAAAGTAATTTTCGTAAAAGTTTAGTAAAATTCAATATAAACGTGGTATTGCATCATTCATAAACATCATTTAAAAATAGTTTTCCTCAAAACATTTCCATGATATAATTACAAAGGTTTTCACATCTAGTTACCAAAATCAAATGAACCTTCGAAGTACCAAGTGTTTCGAATACTAATATCACAAGGTAACGAACGAATATCAGATGGATCATTATAGAGGCTCAAAGCAAAAATGGTCATATCGAACATCAAAGTCTAAATGAATCAAACAGATGAACCAAAGTGTAGGGGAAACATAGCAATGGCTTAGGGAATCTTAAAACGAATCAAGATAAATGAGTCATGAGAGGGAAAACACCCTTACTGAAAAAGGGTAGAATATCTGTACCTTATACCGAGAGTGCAAACATGTCTAGAAATATAAAGATCGGAAACAACTCCATCTTTAGCGAATCTACACGAATACATGGTCGTCTTATTATTAACATCTTCTCTAAATCAGATTTCTCATTTTAGTCGTCTTTCCATTTTTAGTAACTTTCCATTTATAGCGGGTTTCCAAAATTAGCAAGTTTCCATTTTTAGAAAGTTTCCTTATTTAGCAAGTTTCCAAAATAGCAAATTTCCATAATTAGATAAATTCCATAAAGTAATTAGGTTAAGTCATCAATTAATGATTATTATGGAAATAGGGTTCATTTTAGCAAGTTATAATAGCTTAGGGTTAAATATGACAACTTTCCATATCTTAGGGTTTTAAATGCAAATATGTCAAAGATAAGGTCTAAAGTGTAAATATTACAAGTTATTCATTTTAATCCATAAGTTTCCCATAATTACAATTCAAATCCTTTAATGTTAACAATTTTACCAATTAAACCCTTTAATTAAATTAATTATAATTTAAACCTCTTAATTAATTAAAATACAAATTAATCCTTATAATATTCATATTTACCCATTAAGCCTTCAATTATCCAAAATTACACATTACACCCCTTTCATTAATATTTATATGAAATACCTTCCACTTTACATAATTTACAAAACAAGTCCCTTTTTGTTTATATTTTCAATTCGAATTAAAAAATTAAAACAATTACAATTTAAACCTTTTAATCAAAAAATTTACATATAATACCCCCATATCATAATTTTTATGATTCACCCCTGGTCCAAGACACATTACAAAAATACCCCACAAGTTTATAAAATTACAAAACACACCCAAATACTTTTAATTGTCAATCGGTAAACATAGAAAATATGAAAACCCTAACCCTAAAATTCCCCAATCATTACCAATAATTTATTTAACATTAAAACACATTAATTATCTCAGATCCATCATCACAAATTCAAACCCTAGTTCATACGATTTGTTTTATATATTTTTTTAAAACCCTTTTTTCTCTAAAATCCGATTAGAACAAAAACTCGCCAAGCATGATTTAGGCTTCAATAATTACAAGTATCATTTTTCTAGTGTTTTATAGCACGAATAGGACCTGAGAAAAATAGTCTTGAAGGATACAAAATTCGGATTAGCCGATTCACGATTTATTTGGTTTTTAGGGTTTAAAAACGTATTTTAATTCAAACGACTTGAGTAGCATGCATGGATCGTGACAACCATTTTATATAGATCATATATGATGTAAAGAGAGTCATAAAAATACCAGATGACATTTATAATTATCGAATGAGGTGTGGCAAATTAATTCTTCTCGGCAATGATAAAATGCTATCAAGAAATCAAACCAAGCGAACCAAGCTTCAACAAATCAACTCCTATTTTTCTACACTTTTTCTAGCACCAAGGAACTCAGGAAAAATGATAAGAACTCGTGGAAAATTGGTGGTGGCCGATTTGGAGTTTTTGTTTGGATTTAGGGTTTTTAGAATGAAATAAAAGGAAAATAATGATGAAACCGTGTATTATTTGGGGGGAAGGGAGGTGATTTTGGCCCAAGTGATTAAATGAGATCAATTTACTGATTTTTGCATTGTTTCCTTTTTAATGGTGATGTTTATCCCTTTATTTATTAATTTATAATTATTTACCAAGAAACTAAATATATAAACATAAGTAATTTCGGTCCATAATATTTTAAATGGGGTGACAAGTATTTTTATGACATGTAAAATATTAAAATGTTATAACAAAAATTATCTTACTTCATATGTTGTTAATTTCCAAGAGTTTGGGATATATTTGGTGTTTTATGTACTTATTAATTGAATTTTAAAGCTACAAGGATATTTTGGTCATTTTGCATGTTTTGAAATTTTGGGTATTACAAGATAACTTTTGATTGAAGATAAGGTTAATAAAATAGATTAAAAGTGAAAATATCCAAATAGGAAAACCCTGAAAATAAGGAATTGAGCAGTAAAAACCTCAACTGACTTTCAACGGCTATTTTCAAAAAGCTGTTATTTCGCACCAGTACTAACGTCTATCCAGCAGTACAAACTTAAGCCTACCAGTACTAACTTTTTGCCTGGCAGTACAAACTTTTTGGAAAAATTTGACTCAGCTGTATGAACTCAATTTTGATTAAAAACCATACTGCTAACAAATATTTTGAAGTGATTAAGTGTAAAGACAGACACTTAATCATGATTTTGGTTTAATGCAACCTCTGGTTGTGTGAGAACCAATGTTTTTAGTTATAAATAACTGCCCGTGATCAGATAAACTCATTCAAATAGCTTTCTTGACAGGGTTTCCAGCTCGTGGCAGTTGTTGCCTCTAACACAATTATGTTAGATTCACGTTTGCTCGCTGTTCTCTCTACCAGATGTCCTTGGACTAACTCTTTATACAAAAGTATAAAATGGTAGAAAGTGAGTTATGTCAGTTACTGTCTGACTAACTAAGCCATCAATTCAATACAAAACATCATAATATGATTTCAAGAAAGAAGTTTTAAAGAATCAATTAACTTAGGTATAAAACCTTTGTTAATGAATTCCCAAACTCTGTCCATCATCAACCTATTATGTCAGAAATTAAACCACCATTTGCTGCTCACACAATGCACTAGCAATTCCTTTGTGCTTAAACTCCATACCTGCAATTGTTAGTCCAAAACCAAGAAAACAAAGTGCAAAGCACTTGCTTCATAACAGTATAAACATATGACTAACAGTTCTAACAAAACAAACCAAATTTGTACTAGCAGTACAAATTTTACAAAAATAGTACTAATTGACAAGCTTAGCAGTACAAATCCAATTTAATGTACAAAAACACACAGATTGAAAATTTTAAAGATTAAGCATGCCAATACTTGCTACCAAGTATTGAAACCTTCCAACATTAAAGGCTTTAGTGAGAAGATCTACAAAGTTTTGAAGAGTATCAATTTTAACAACTTGAACTAACTTTTCTCATTGTAGTCTCTAATAAAATGATGCCTAATTTCTATGTGTTTTGTTTTAGAATGTTGCACTGAATTTTTAATTATGCAAATTGTACTGCTATCGTCAATAAATATCATGGTGTTCATAAAATTATACCCATAGTCAAGCAGTTGATTTTGAATCCAAAGCACTTGACCACAACAACTTACAGTAGCTACATACTCAGCTTCAGTGGTAGAAGTTGCCATGATTGTCTGCTTTTTACACTGCCATGATATTAATCTGCAACCAAGGAACTGACATCCACCAGTAGTTGATTTCCTGTCCAGACTTGCACCAGCATAATCACTGTTTGAATATGCCACCAAGTCAAAAGGTGATTCTCTAGGATACCACAGACCCAACCTAGGTTGACCCTTAAGATATCTAAAGATCCTCTTGACAGCAGTTAATTGAGAAGCCTTGGGAGTCACTTGAAATCTTGCACAGGCACATACAACAAACATGATATCTGGTCTTGATGAAGTAAGATACATCAATGACCCTATCATAGATCTGTAGGTGTGTACATCAACACATTCTCCATCAGCATCTTTAATTATATGTTTCTCTGGATCAACTGGTGTGCTTGCTACTTTAGCATCAGTAAATTGGAATTTCCTTAGTATCTCTGCCACATATTTATCTTAAATGATAAATATTCCTTCAGATGATTGCTTTACTTGCAACCCTAAAAAGAAGGTAAGTTCCCTCATGGAACTCATCTAAAACTTATCATGCATAAGTTTCTCAAATTCTACACAGATTTTCTTCCTTGTGGATCCAAAAATAATATCATCCACATACACCTGTACCAGCATGATATCCTTCTTGTTTTTCTTGATGAATAGAGTCTGGTCTATCTTGCCCCTTTGAAATCCATTCTCTAATAGATAAGAAGCCAAAGTCTCATACCATGCCCTTGGAGCCTGATGTAGTCCATAAAGAGCTTTCATAACCTTGTACACCTTGTCAGGGTGTTTTGGATCAACAAAACCTGGAGGTTGAGAGACATACACCTCCTCTTCAATAGTACCATACAGGAAGATACTCTTAACATCCATCTGGTAAACAGTGAAGCCTAAGAAAGAAGCATAGGCTAATAATAGTCTGATTGCTTCAATCCTTGCTACTGGTGCAAAAACTTCTTCATAGTCTATTGCCTCTTCTTGTGTATACCCATATGCTACAAGCCTAGCCTTATTTCTGATCACAATACCCCTTTCATCCCTTTTGTTTCTAAAAACCCATTTGGTTCCAATTACCCTCATACCCTTGGGTAAATCTACTAGTACCCAAACCTTCTGAATCTTGAATTAAAGAATCTCCTCTTGCATTGCTTCTACCTAGCTTAAGTCTTCTAAGGCTTTGAGAACATTTTTGGGTTCAGATTATGAGATGAAACACACAAACAAGCATGTGTTGGCATCTTCATGCTGCTTTTCTTCATAAACAGTACTAAGAAACCCTTGTTGGTCTGAAGTCATAGTTTGTATTCTTTTCTTCACACCAGATTGTATGTCCCCAATCACATTGTCTAGAGAGTGATCTTTGTGTATCCTTGTGTGTGATGTAGTGAGAACTGCATAGGAAGGTGGTAGATTGTTGATATCCACCTCATCTTCTGAGAAATTAGCAATATTAGTATCTGATGGGCCAGCAGTATGAACATTTTGCCCAGCAGTACCAACTAGGGGCTCAACAGTACAATCATCATTTGTACTGTTATCTTCATTCTCTTGATCCTCAGCTCCATCTACATTGTTTTCATCTTAAATACCTTCCTTGGCTTTATCAGTAGAAGGTTCATCATTCTTGGAAGATGAATTCACACTGTTCCATATTGGCATTAGCAGATGATCTTGATCTTTCTCCTTTCCCAAGCCTGCTTCATTTGTTGCATCATCAGCTTCTGAACCAACAAAACCATAAGAAAAAGTTCTTTCAATGACTGGTACATAATTTAATGATTGGGTTAGAGAATCAAGGTCAAATAGCCATTTTGGACCTTCACCTGCAACATTAGATTTATTTTCTAGAAATTGAACATGCAGGTTCTCCTCAACTTTCCATGTTCTTGTGTTGTATACTCTAAAGGCCTTGCTATTTAAAGAGTATACAACCAAGAATCCTTCATCAGATTTACCATCAAACTTGCCTAGATGATCTAAGGTATTTAGAATAGTTACATGACACCCAAAAGGTCTTAGAAATCCTAATGCAGGAGTTCTACCCCTAAACAACTCATATGGTGTCTTGTTGTGAGGTTTAACTACCAAAACTTTGTTCTGCACATAGCAAGCAGTATTAACTGCTTCTGCCCAAAAGGTGATTGGCAACTTAGAGTCAGCTAACATGGTTCTAGCAGTTTCTATTAATGTTCTATTTCTCCTTTCAGTAACTCCATTCTGCTGAGGAGTTCTAGCAACACTAAACTCTCTTATAATACCATTTTCTTTACAAAACTCATCCATAACTCTATTTTTAAACTTTGTCCCATTGTCACACCTAATGACTTTAACTTTCTTATCCACTAAGTTTTCTGTCTCAGTTATGAATGTTTTAAGAATGCTAGGTGTCTCATCCTTAGAACCTAAAAAGAAAACCCATGTGAACCTACTATAGTCATCAATAACTACAAGACAGTACCTTTTATGCATAATACTACTCACAGATGTAGGGCCAAACAAATCCATATGTAGCATAAACAAAGGTTGATAAATAGAGTTATAAGTTTTGGGCTTACAAGAAGCCTTGTGTTGTTTGCCTTTGAGACAGGCAACACAAGTCTGGTCATTTTCAAATCGTTTTGAGGCAAGCCTCTTACCAAACAATCCTTACCAATTTTATTAATGGTTTTAAAATTTATGTAGCCAAGTCTTCTATGCCATAACATAGACTCATCCAGTGTGGCCTTTGCAACAAGACAAGTAAGGGCCTCTTTAGGAACAATCTTCTTCGTATCAACACTGTACATGTTTCCCTTTCTTGGAACTTTAAGTAGAACCTGACTTTCATCAGGAAGCTTAAAGTCTGGGGAAAGCATAAGACATTCAGTGTCAGTAAAAAGAACCTTGTTTTTTTTGTCACACATTTGTGAGACACTAAATAGGTTATACTTAAGTTCTTGCATAAAGTACACATCCTCAAAGTCAAATTTACCAGTTTTTAAGGTGCATTTACCAGTAATTCTTCCTCCTATTCATCCCCCAAAGGTAACATATCCTCCATCCATTGGTTGAAAGTATGAAAGATAGGACATGTTGCCTGTCATGTGCCTGGAATATCCACTGTCTGCATAACCTTGATCCTCATCATCTTCCTGTGAATGTCCCTGCACATGAAATAAGGAAATTAGTTTCCTTGGGGTACCTAAGCCATTACTAACTTAGGTTTGCCTCGTGCATCAATATAGTTAAATCTTTTCAATATAATTGATGCACCATTAGGTTTGATAGGTCTCCATACCCAACATGCTGAGGCCTTAACAGCATTAACCCTTTTATCCCTGGCAGTGTTTTTAGAGTTGCCAGTACTAATTGCTTGGCTAGCATTACTAACTGCTGGCTTTGTAGTTTTAGGGTCCAAGATTGTTTTTGAACCACTGCTTTATTTTGAAAAGGCCTTTTAACAGTTTGTTGTGCAAGTTTAAAAGTTGGTTTTGCACTTGAAACTGCTGGTCGAGCAGTACTAATTGGTTTGTGGCCAGACTTCAATAAAAGTGCCCTGGGAGACATTCTATCAGCGTTAGGGTGAGATCTAACCAATCTCGAGCTATTCAACTTCACCCTTTGACTTGTGTTCCCAGTTACCCTATTATTCCCAATAACCATCTTTCTTCCCTGATGGTTATGACAAAAAACATCTAGGTGGTCAAAGATACCACAAGTAAAACAAGCCTTGTTATACATAACAAAGTCTTCACCTAGTTGGTTGGACTTAAGGTTATTCCAATTTCTATGGTTACCTCTTGGCTTTTCTGTGGACCTATACATCTCACAATACCTAACTGTTTTCCTAACTGGTTTTACATTTATTGTAGGCTTAACAGTTTCATTACTAACCACCTTAGGAACATTTGTTCCTACTAGCTTGACTACTTCAGCTTTAACCTCAACCTGATCTTCATCATCATCAGATGTCCTATCCTCAATAGTTGGAGCTTCTGAATTGTTATCAGTTGACACCTTATGCTTAGCAAGAGAGGTGTCACTTGCACTCTCAAAAGGCTCATTAGCTTCTACATGTTTCTCAGCAATTAAACTCTCTTTTGACTTACAACCATACTCTAACTTAGGTTGTTGAAATTCAGGTAAACCTGTATGCTTTAGGTCAATTCCTGGGGGTGCAGGCACTCTTCTGTGAGGAGGTGGACATGTTTTATACCCTAACCCAGACTTAGCCTTATTAACTATTTGACACTCTATTATTTTGTTCACACCTTTTGATACATACTCCAAAGTGTCTACAGTTAATTGTATATTGTCTTTTGCCTTAGTGATTCCATCTAATTTAGATTTTAGCAAGTTAATCTCAGCATTCTTAAGTGACAAATCTCTCTTAAGAACAGCTATATCCTCAGCAAAAACAGACTCATTGTTCTTATAATGCACTATTTGTTCTTCTAGGACTGATAAACCTCTCTTATGATTAGACAAACTGTAAGTAGTTTTGTTTAATTCAATCCTCTGCTCATCATAGTGTTTCTTTAAGGATTCATATTCTTTAAGAGCAGTGCATGTTTTAGAACAACTTTTAGTACATAGTACCTCAGAGTCAGAGAAGGCCATAAGTGCCATCTCAGTAGGTGCTTCCGCATCATCTGCCATGAAACTCCAGTCAAAGCCTAGTCCATCAATAGCCACCATAGCCTTTGAGGTTGGCTCAGCTTCTTCCACAGCCTTGGGCTTGCTTCCATAACCCTTGCTCCTGCTATCCTGTTGCCTGAGCCTTCTACATTCCCTTGAAAAATGCCCCAACTTGTGACAGTTGTAGCATTCTACCTTGGACTTGTCAAAACCAGCAGTATCGTTACTGCTGATGGTGATTTTCTTGCCAGTTCTTTGGTAGAATTTCTTAGCCCTCATGCTAAGAAGTGAAATCTGCCACTTGAGATCCATCTCCTCCAAATCATCATCATTTATCTCATGGAGATCTTCATGTTTCAGCATTGACCCATCATTCTGGCTTGTCAGGAAGGCACAATAGGTTGTATCATTCAAAATTCCAGTAGTACTGCTTGATGAGCTAGCAGTGCTAACACTAGGGTTAGCAGTACTAACTCCTACAACAACTTTTACTTCATCTGGACTTGAATTACTGGGAGATGACACAAAAGCCATGTTCCTAGTGCTTGAACTAGTACCTCCAGCCTTTTTCACATCCTGCTCAACAATCTTGAAGTTGCTATATAAATCATTGAGGCTCATTCATGAGGCTCATAGTATCAATTTCTGGCTTATTCTTCCAGACTACCACATGCATATCCCACTCTGCAGGTAAACTCCTCAAGAACTTGGAGTTCAGATCTTCCTGAGGTATATCAACAGCAAGAACAACAAGTTGGCTAACAATCTTTTGCAGCCTATTGAACATGTGATCCAAAGACTCATTACTGGTTGCATTAAAGTTTTCAAAGTTCTGCTCCAACAGAGTCTTTTGTATCTTCTTGGTGGCTTCATCACCACCATACCTAGCAGTGATTGCCTCAAACAAAGACTTTACATCCTTGTACTTGCTTAAATTTAAGAGTTGATCATTGGGAATGGTCATCATCAGCAAGCTTCTAGCCTTGACATCATTCTTCTTTTGAAGTCTCTTTTCTGGAGTCACTAGAGAGGTTTGCACAATAGTCTCTTCTTTACCATCAACTGTTGTTGTAGATGTTGAAGGTTTGAAAGAGTTTCCATCTTCAATGATCTCCCAGAGTGCATAGTCCTGCACTTGGAAGTACTGTTCTATTCGAAGTCTCCACATATCAAATTCATTTTCCTTCAGCATTGGCAATTTAGCAGCCATGTTTGTTTGTGTAATCTCCATGTCCACTACTTTCTCTTCTAAATCAATAGTATGAACCTGGCTCTGATACCACTTGAGAGGATTTAAAACACTTAGGATGCTACTCCCTTATGATGTGTTTAAGATACTTTGAGGTTATGTAGTTAAGTATGCGGAATCTACTTAACCACACTTAGAAGATGTTGTTTAATGTAACAGTGATGTAGAATGAACAAACAACACAATGTTTAACTTCAAACGATTCAATATTATTCAAGAATAATACAAGTGATCTCAATATCACTAGGGTTACAATGACCTTGAATCTTAACAAAACTTGTATGACTCGTACATAAACATCTAACCTAGGATCTCCTTTTATAGACTTAAGGAGTCCTTTACAAGATACGTATTCTACCGTATATTTATAACTAATTAAGATATACATAAGATCCATTCCATACTTATCCTATACAATATCTTCTAAAGCAGTTTTACATGCAGCAGTACCTTTATTACAACTAACAGTACTAACTTGACAGTTTGTACTGTTGGTTGTTTCTTTAGCAGTCTTCAGTTATACACTAGAAGTTTGTACTGTTAGTGTAATTCTCCAGCAGTACTAAGTCTTGAACATTTAATTTCCAACAACAACCTCGCATCAAAATTAGCAAAATTAATGGTGTGCTAAGATACTCATAAAAACCAAAAACTTCTTCTACATCTGCTGTATTACCGGATCCCTTGATTTTAAGGGGCCGGATCCCGTTCTCAAAGGATCCGGCAGAACCGGCAGTACAGAGAAACAGATTATATCACAGCCCCTCATTCTTCCTATCCACCCATCCAAAATAAAACATATATATACTGCTCTCTTAATACTCAATCCTCCCTCAGCTCAATTCTTCGATCATCCTCATAAGTAATTGTCCTCCTCTATACTCAACTTTATAATGTATCTTCGCAAATTAATTCGAGTAGGCATAGGTTAATCATCCCTAAAAATTCAGGTTCTCATAATTAGACATTAGGAATGATATCTACATTTAAACATCATAAAAGGAAATGAGCATTGTTAATGCAGGTAAAAACATTACACTAAATCACTTGATTGATTATAGTAAAAAGGAACATTTCCTTCTATTCATCATAATGTTTAATCAACTTGTATAGGTCTCGAGATGCCACACATTTATGATTTCGATCATCATCCAACCAACGCCTATATTCCAAAAATCTCATTAGAACCTTACACACCTATAGAATTCATTAGTGGATTCAAAAACTTTAATTCACGCTATATTCATGAAGGTCAAGTCTTGGATCCTCCTATAATTTTTCAGAGAGAAACTAAAAGAAGTTTTCCTGCTATTAAGTTTGATTGTCTACTTACAATTGACGAACAAATTTGTTCGCGTTTCATTTTAGAATTCTTCCCCGACATTAGTCTTGTATGCAACGCGTATCGATCCCTTTCACTTTGGTTTTTCATTCAAAACTATAAGTTCTTCTTGCCTCTCGAGCAGTTTGCTCAAATTATTGGGATTCTTAATCTCGGGCAATTTGGCTATATGGAAGAATTCTCTCTTAACTCTGTGAGTCAAGAAGAAGACGGTCCATATTACAAATTTACCCCACTTGCCAAAGAATTAATCAATGTTGTTTGTAGCTCACCAAATTTCAGAGATCCTGACAAAATCAGTATGCTCGAACTCCGCCACTACCTTCAACCAATGGCGGTTATTCTACGTGAGAATGTCTTAAGCCTATTAGGAGATCGTAAGTATCTACCAGCCTGTTGTGCTCACATGCTTTACTGCATTGAACTTCAAAAACCTTACAATCTTTCCTATTTCTTCTCTAGGCGAATCATACATCTCAAGGATAGTCCTAACAAACTTACCCAATAAGGGTAAAGATGTCACACTAATGGCTTCACATCAGATCAAAACAAAGCATACATTTCAAGTAATACAAAAATTCTCAAAGGTTACAAATGAAATTCTGAAATTTACAAGGTTACAACGGAAACAAAAGCTAAACACTAAGTCTGCAAAAGCAACTCCTTCTAATGGTCTCTACTTCAGAATACTATCAAAGTCTTCTAAGTCCAAAGGTCTCTCCACTCAAACCCAGCTTCCAACTACGAACCTGCCGCAGGAAAAGAAATGCGGCTGAGCTTAAAAAGCTCAGTGAACAGATACATGAACAAAGTAATGATAACGAAACAGAAATAAGGTATGGTGCAATGGAAAATATCATAAGGTATAACAATGAAGAGGTGTAAAGAAAATAGAATAGGATAGTAATCCACCACGAGCCCAGAAACAGATCATATCATATCGTAACCATAAATCTTTAAATCATATAGAGGGGAGACCTCTCAGATAATCAGATAATATGAGGGGTGTCCTCATTCTTCAAATGGAGTAGCTAGCTCCTAGAAATTGTGAAGGGCATGTATAGCACACAGTACCAATCTCCAGAACAGAAATCATATCATATATAGTTAAATCCACTAAACAGAACAGATCTAGGATGCATCCATACGCCCCCTAGAACAAATCATATTGGCCATAATAACAGTAGTGCGCACATATCAGAATCAGAATGGGGACGGTGTAACCAAATCACTAGGGCTACACACTAGTCATGCCAGTGGTGCATCACAGACACGGCCATGTTACCTTCATGGCTAGGGTCACAAATTTTGGCTCGGGTATCAAACTAAGAGTCAGACATCATATCAAATCAAAGTGTCATAATCAAGGTTCATAACAGATGGTCCATAACAGATGGTTTATAACAGATATATCAGATGTAATGCCAAAGGTCCAAATCAGAGTTTATCAGATCAGAGTATACAAAGCAAAGGATCATGTCAAGGGTTCACAACAAAGGGAACATAGCAAAGGCTTTGGGAATCTTAAACGAATCAGAAATTAAAATCATATCAAGGGAATAAGACACCCTTACTGAGAAAGGGCAGAGTATCTGTACCTTATGCGAATCAAACAATTAAAATAAGAAAGCACCGGAGATAGAGAATCACTCCTTCTTCACCGAACCTATACAAATTAATGATCACGCTTATTATTAATAACTTATTTTAAATCAGATTACTTGTTTTAGTCGGCTTTCCATTTTTAGTAACTTTCTATTTTTAGTAACTTGCTATATCTAGTAACGTTCTATTTTTAGAAAGTTTCCCGAAATAGTAATTTACTTTTAGGTGATAATAATATTTAAGGGTCAAAATGACAATTATAATAGTTTAGGGTTAATCATGCCAATTTAATAACTTCAAGACTTTATATGATAAATATTGTAGTTTAGGTTTTATTATAACAACTTACTATGGTTTAGGGTTAAATGTGTAATTTACGAAAGTTTAAGGTTCATTTATGAAAATTTTAAAAGGTCTTCTCATTACCCTTTTATGAATCACAACAAGGCTCAACTACCCTACTATACCAGCCTGTACCCATGACTTTGAGCCCCTTTTTCATGCAGTTGTACCATGCTTTAAAACTGCTCCTAACCCATTTTAACGCCACATACACTCGCATAAAATCATACATTTGTAGTTCTTGATTCGAATGACCCACAAACATTTTACACATATTTTTCTTTTGTTAAAATATGACATGCATGCATGCTTTCCAGCCCCTAATAGTTCACACATTAAACACACACATAAGGAGACGAACAATGAAATATCAGAATTAAAGAACTTGACTTTCTACTCTTTTCTGTTTTCGAATGCCCCTTTCATTCACGTAAATACATATGTACGCCCACTCCTTTATTTCTTAAGTTTTATTCCAGGTTTAGGTTAATTATAAGAGATCAGCAATGGTTTTTAATGACCAACTTAAATATGTGTATCACAGAAGATTCGAAAGCAAAACAGAACAAAGATCGACGTGTATATATAGGTTTCATGGTTCATGACTTCATGTGACGTTTCCTTGTTCATAAGTATAACAGATAGCGAGGCCTATATATCACATATTAGCTTGATTATAAAGGTTTATGTACTGTGTTATTACTTCTGATGTATGTGTCGAATGGATAGAGCAAACAAAGAAGGATGATCAAGATACCTTTGGTCGAATTATATGAACAAAACAAGGAACAAGAACCGAACCACACTCGAACCAAAACCCACGATTCTCAGCTCTGGCCAAACCAGAATTTGCCACAACCCTTTGCTACTTTCGAACCACAAACACCCACGATCGTAGCCTCTTACGGAACACCATCGAGCCTCCTATGCTCCTTCTCGATCGAACAAGAAAAAGGTATGGTGGTCGCCGCTATGTTTGTTTAGGTAGTTAGGGTTTTGAAGTTTAATATTTGTGTTAAATATGTTTAAGAGCTCGGTTACAAAGTCAAACGAGTGGGGTGTTTGATGAGAAAGAAACGTGTATAGCATTTGAGATGGCATAAATTTCGGTAATTAATTTGTTACAATGATGTGTGATTGATTGTTTTTGTGATTTATGGGCTGAAACAAAGGGAGGTCGGTTATGGGGAATAATAATAATAAAAAAAAAAAAAAAAAAAAAAAAAAAAAAAAAAAAAACCGAATATCTTGATAAGGAGTGAGTCAATTTAATTTTTTTTTGGGCTTGTGATGAATTAAATAAAACAATGTTATCTCTTCACATAGGCCGAAGATTTGGAAACTTAGACAAATAATATGGATCGACTAATGTGGCATAAGCATAGAGAATTATTTATTTTGTACATATTACTTACATAGTGTAAGGTTTTAATTTATTTAATTTGTCGGTTAACTTTTGGTTTTAATTACCTTAAGTGAAGTTCAAATAATGTTACTTACTAAATTATCATAAGTTCTCAAAATTTAAATTTAGAGGGCATTTTAGTCATTTCAGATTGTGTTAAATTTGGGGTTTTACAATAGTCCTAACAAACTTATTCCTTACGGGATGTTCCTAACTCATCTCTTTCGTCATTTTATGACTACTTACCCATCTCTTCTAAATCCACAATACTACCTTGTCGACAAGGTAATGGAACCCCTGAATGAAACACACTTAACATCCTTTCTCATCCCCTAAATCATCTATCAATCACATCCTCATCAAAGGAAGATGAATAGAGCTACTCAAGATTGAAGAGAGAAGGAAAGTTGTAATTTGAAGAAACATGGGTGTTATTTTAAAATTATCTATGTGTAAGAACCTTGTTGAATTAGTCATTATGGTCATGTTTTCTATGTCTCTTACTATGAATCATATTTGATCATATATTGTACTTGATTACTTCTGTGTGATTCTTACATGTTCCTATTAGTATATCTTAATTGTATCTATGTATAAGTTTTGCCTGAAGTGTTAGATTTTTTATTCGACTAATAAGGAAACTTCTACAAACCCACTGTGAAAGAATTAGTCTCAGAAGCCGAATCCCTTTTAGAAAGGATCCGAAGGATCCGGGGATACAGAGTGAAATTTTATATCACCTCTTATCACCCTCAACCATTCTAACCTTAGTACACTAGTTATCCATCTCCTGTTAGTCACATTTGAGCTGATCTTAAGGTTAGTAGCTCTTTTAATCTCTTAGGATTAACTTAAGTTTCCTCTGAGATGTTTATGATTTATCATCTTCAAAATAACCACCATTTCTCAATACCACTTCTTGTATTACCTCCCTCTGATCATTATACACTTACCTATAATTTAAATAAATTTTTAACAAATTTATTTCTACCAACTCTACCCCAAAATGCTCTAAACCCAATCTTTTAATTCTTATGATTTTTAAAGATTTTTAAAATTTTTGCTACAACCTTTCTTGGAAACCTACAAACAATTAACACTTAGTGGTATAATTGTCTTAGCTCATATTCACTTATTGACCTACTTTAGATATCTTTTTCCTCACTAAAAACCATTAATGGCAACCCCTCATCATTTGTCTAAAACCACTCAGTATTTTCTCATTTAAGACACCCTCTCACACTCATTACACCAGGAAACATAGGGCTGCTATAGATTAATCATAATCATTTTTCTCTCACACCTGATCGGTTAGCTGGATCCCTTAGCTAAAGCTAGCCGGATCCCTTTTGAAAAGGATCCGCTGGATCCAGACAAACAGTGTTGGGAATTAAATATTCAAGATGTTTAATATCGGGTTCTAATCCAAGAAATACTCTAGGTGTAATTCTGCTTCTAGTGCAAAATGGTTTCTGCTGATAATGCTGTTCCTGCTGATAGAGCATTTCACTCTGCTGATAGGCTTAGCACTCTGCTGATGATTCTGCTGATGATTCTGCTGATAGCGATAGATTGTTCCTGCTGATAGTGAACAACTCTGCTGATGGAAGGATAAGATCGAAAAGATATTTATTGTATTTTGGTCAACAATATACGGTAGATAATATCTTACTCCGTATGCTTAGTTAACAAGTTGTATACATAGATACATGTTGTATCTGATGTATTTACACTCAATAAGCATAAGTTAACAAAGTAAGTCGGCCAAGACTTTAAGCAATATGTAAAGATCTTTTGACTATAAAAGAGATACTGGACCAGTTTCCAATGATGAAAAGATATAGAAGAGAAATGATCAGAAAGCAAGAAACTTGTTGCTTATGACCATTCCTGGTGAGCAGATGCTATCTTTTAACAAATATCTTGATGCAAAAACTCTTTTTGAAGAGATTTGTGCATGGTTTGGTGGTAATGAAACTACCAAAAAGACACAGAAGACTTTACTAAAGCACCAATTTGAAAACTTTACTGCTTTTAGTAATGAGTCTCTTGATAAGCTATTTTCAAGACTACACAAGCTTGTAAGTCAGTTAGCTGTGTTGGGTGTTGAGACTGAGAAGGAAGATCTCAACATGAAGTTCTTGAAAAGTCTACCTAATGAATTCCATACTCATGTTATTGTCTGGATGAACAAACCAGAAATTGAAACAATGAAGCTTAATGATTTGTTTAACAACTTTAAAATTGTTGAACAAAGTCTAAAGAGAGGTGGAAATTATGGTACTAGTTCTGGGAATGCTGCACTCTTATCAGTTCCTAGTGTTAGTCATACAGAGGAGGTAGATGAAGTTGAAAGTGTTTCTAATGTTACTTATGGTGGTCCTTCTACTAGTTTACAAAAGGATATTGCTGGACTTGGTGATCCAAAATTTTATGCCTTTATAACCAGTCAAGCTAGTGGTTCTCCTTTAAATCATGAAGACCTTGAACAGGTTGATGGTGATGATTTGGAAGAGATGGATATTAAGTGGCAAGTTGCTTTACTTAGCATGAGGGCTAAGAAGTTTTGGCAGAAAACTGGAAAGCAAATTACCATAAATGGTAATGATACTGCTGGGTTCGATAAGAAGAAAGTAGAATGTTTTAACTGTCATAGGTTGGGACACTTTGCTAAAGAATGTAGAAGCCCAAGGAAGCAGGATAATAGGAACACTTGGTATAAACAAGAAAGGAATAAGGAAGTACTGGTAGAAGAGCCAAAGGCTATGCTGGCCATTGATGGTATTGGATATGATTGGAGCTCTATGGCTACTGAAGAGGATGCACCACCAAATGCTGCTCTTGTTGTCGATGAGATTGCTCTAATGGCTTCTTCTGATTCAGAGGTAGATACTATTCCTACTTGTACTAATTCATGTCCTAATCTTAAAAATTATGAAGACATTAAAAAGAGATTTGATGCTTTTAGAGAAGAGTTAATTGATGCCCTTCATAATTTAGCTAATCATAAGAGGTGTGTAGGAGTTCTAGAAAAACAGATTCTACATTATAAAAAGAATGAATCTACTTTTACTGATGATTTAAATGCTTTAAAAAGAGGAATAGCATTTAGAGATGAACTACTCAATGATCAAAGTAGACAGTTATCTGAAGTCAAAACTGAAAAAGAAAATGTTAAGGTAACTATAGATACTCTAGCACATTCCTCAGAATGAATGAATAAGATTTGGGAAGCTCAGGTAATTGATAAAGCTAATTCAGGTGTAGGTTACAAAACTGTTCCTCCACCATATAGAGGTGTTCCTTCACCTCCAGGTGTTGACCTAGCACATACAGGTTTTGCTGAGTTTCAAGAACCAATCATGGAATATGGTTCTAAGACTAGTAAGAGTCTTAAGGTAGCAAAGATAAGTAAAAGTTTAGATAAAACTTTACATTATCAGGACAAGGTGTCCTTTGCTAAGAAAGGAGATGCTATAGTTGTTGAAGATTGTACAACTGATAGTGATGATGAAGAAGAACAGGTTATGTCTAAACCTGAAGTGGTTAAGGAAGTAGGAACAAAGGTTCCTAAGGTAGTCAAACACAATACTGATAGGCCAAAATCAAACATTAAGCATGATAGGCAACCAGTTAGATATTGTGAGAAATATAGAACCATCAACAAGCCCAGAGGTAACCAAAGAAATTGGAACAACCTCAAGTCTAACCAATTAGGTGATGACTTTGCTTTTTATAATAAAGCTTGTTACACATGTGGTAGTTTTGACCATCTTGCAGCTTTCTGCAACCAATGGGTATCTGGGTATGAAAACCATAGAGTGAACCTCAAAAGGCAAACCCCTAAATCTCACTTTCACTCTAGTTCTAAGAAATCAAACCCCAGAGTAGTCAAAAACAAGTCTATCTCAAAATCTGATCCTGCTGATAGACTAAATGATCCTGCTGCTAGAAAATTTGTTCCTGCTGCTCGACCATTTATGACTATTAACCCAAAATCAACAGCTAAGGGTGCAAAATCATTTTTCAAACATGCACCTACAACTGTTCTAAGGCCCATTCAAACAAAAGCAGTGGTCCATAAACAAATTTGGAGATCAAAGAGTTCAACTACAAAGTTAGCAGACTCTGCTGATAAGTATGTATTTCACTCTGCTGCTAAGGGAAAAAGGGCAAATGCTGTTAAGGCCTCAGCATGTTGGATTCTCAAATCCAATGTTGCATCAACAGTCCTTAAAAGATTCAATTATATTGATGCAAGAGGCAGATCCAAGTCAGTAATGGCTTGGATCCCCAAAAGAAACTAACACTCTTATTCGTGTGCAGGGACATTCAAATGATCAGGAAGAGGATCAAGGATACTCAGATAGTGGATGTTCTAGGCACATGACAGGCAACATGTCTTATCTTTCAGATTTTGAAGCTTTAAATGGAGGATATGTTACCTTTGGAGGGGGTGTTTGTGGCAAAATTTCTGGTAAAGGTACAATCAAAACCAGAAATTTAGATTTTGAAGATGTATACTATGTAAAAGAGCTAAATTATAATCTTTTTAGTGTCTCACAAATGTGTGACAAAAAGAATAATGTTCTTTTCTGTGAGACTGAATGTCTTGTACTTTCTCCTGATTTTAAGATGCCTGATGAAAGTCAAGTACTTCTTAGAATTCCTAGAAAGGGCAACATGTACAGTGTAGACATGAAGAATATTATTCCTAAAAAGAATTTAACTTGTCTTGTTACAAAGGCCACATTGGATGAATCAATGAAATGGCATAGAAGGCTTGGTCATATTAACTTCAAAACCATAAATAAAATTGTTAAGAATGGTTTGGTAAGAGGTTTACCTCACAAAAGATTTGAAAATGATCAAACATGCATTGCTTGTCTAAAAGGCAAACAACACAAAGCCACTTGTAAGCCCAAGATTTTTAACTCTATCAATCAGTCTTTGTTTATGCTGCATATGGACTTATTTGGACCTGTTTCAGTGATGAGCATAATGCCTAAGAGATATTGTCTAGTTATTACTGATGACTATAGTAGATTTACATGGGTTTTCTTTTTAGCCACTAAGGATGAAACATCTAGCATCCTTAAGGACTTCATTACACAGATAGAAAATCAAGTAAGCAAGAAAGTGAAAGTCATTAGAAGTGATAATGGGACAGAGTTTAAGAATAGAGTTATGGATGATTTCTGCAAAGAAAAAGGTATTAAGAGAGAATTTAGTGTTGCTAGAACACCACAACAGAATGGTGTAGCTGAAAGAAAGAATAGAACACTAATTGAAGCTGCTAGAACAATGTTAGCTGATTCTAAGCTACCAATAAACTTTTGGGCAGAGGCAGTCAACACTGCTTGTTATGTTCAAAATAGAGTTTTAGTTGTGCAGCCTCACAATAAGACATCATATGAACTTTTTAATGGTAGAACTCCTGCAATAGGATTTCTTAGACCTTTTGGATGTCATGTGACAATTCTCAATACCTTAGACCATTTAGGAAAATTCGATGGTAAGGCAGATGAAGGTTTCTTTGTTGGTTATTCTCTTAATAGCAAAGCTTTTAGAGTTTACAACACAAGAAAAGAAATAGTAGAAGAAAATCTACATGTGGAGTTTTTAGAAAACAAATCCAATGTAGAAGGTCAAGGACCAAAATGGCTATTTGATCTAGAATATCTAACAAATTCAATGAATTATGTGCCTTTTGTTGCAGAAACTAATGATTTTGCAGGTTCTTATACAACAAATGAGGCAGAGTTAGAGAAAGATCAAGATGATGTGATAATGCCAATATGGTCAAGTACAATTGTGGAATCAACTTCGACAACTGATGAATCTTCTTCTAATAAAGCTAAAGAAGGTGTTGAAGATGAAAGTAAAGAATATGGAACTCAGGAACAACAAAGTGTTTCTGCTGGTAGTATTTCTGTTGCTGCTGGTAGCGTATCTGTTTCTGCTTATGACTCTGCTGATAAGCTTACTGATTCTGCTGTTCAGCCAAATGACTCTGCTGCTGGCCCTTCAGAAACAAAAGATGCAGAATTCTTAGATAATGAGGTGGATTACAACAATCTTCCATCAAATTATCAAGTTCCTATTACACCACAATCAAGAATTCACAAAGTTCATTCCCTGGATAATGTGATTGGAGATATACAGTCAGGTGTGAAGACAAGACAACAATTGAAGTCTTCAGACCAACAAGGGCTTCTTGATGCCCTTTATGCTTCAAAACAGCATGAGCTTTTAAACTCTTGCTTCTTTGTATGTTTTCTATCACAAGCTGAACCAAAGACAATTCTTACAGCCCTAGATGATTCAAGCTGGTTAGAGGCTATGCAAGAAGAGCTTCTTCAGTTCAAGATTCAAAAGGTTTGGGTGCTAGTTGATTTACCTACAGGTGTGAAGGTAATTGGCACTAGATGGGTTTTTAAGAACAAAAGCGATGAAAGAGGAATTGTGATCAAGAACAAAGCTAGATTAGTAGCGCAAGGGTACACACAAGAAGAAGGGATAGATTATGATGAAGTTTATGCTCCAGTAGCAAGGATTGAGGCGATTAGGCTTTTCTTAGCTTATGCTTCATTTTTAGGCTTCACAGTCTACCAAATGGATGTCAAAAGTGCATTTTTATATGGTGAAATTGGAGAAGAGGTGTATGTTTCACAACCTCCGGGCTTCATTGACCCATTACATCCAAACAAAGTGTACAGAGTAGTGAAAGCTCTCTATGGCCTTCATCAGGCACCAAGAGCTTGGTATGCAACACTAGCTTCCTACTTATTAGAAAATGGATTTCAAAGAGGAAAGATTGATCAGACACTGTTCATCAAACCGCACAAGAAGGATCTTCTGTTAGTGCAGGTGTATGTGGATGACATTATCTTTGGATCTACTAGGAAAGATATGTGTTTAGAGTTTGAGAAACTTATGAAAGATAAGTTTCAGATGAGTTCTATGGGAGAACTTACATTCTTTTTGGGTTTGCAAGTTAAGCCATTCATCTGAAGGCATATTTATTAGTCAAGACAAATATGTTGCAGAGATACTTAGAAAATTTCAATTTGCTTATTCAAAAATAGCAAGCATACCAATGGACTCTGAGAAGCACCTTCTGAAAGATGAAGATGGAGAAAATGTAGATGTACACAATTACAGATCTATGATAGGCTCTTTGATGTACCTTACATCATCTTGACCTGATATCATGTTTCCTGTTTGTGTTTGTGCAAGATTTCAAGTTACTCCAAAGGTTTCTCATTTAACTGCAGTCAAGAGAATTTTTAGATATCTCAAAGGTCAACCAAGGTTGGGTATATGGTATTCTAGAGAATCTCCTTTTGACTTAGTAGCATATTCGGATAGTGATTATGCTGGTGCTAGCTTGGACAGAAAGTCAACAACTGGAGGATGTCAATTCCTTAGGTGTAGACTTGTCTCATGGCAGTGTAAGAAGCAAACAAGTGTGGCAAATTTAACAACTGAAGCTGAATACATAGCTGCTGCAAGTTGCTCTAGTCAAGTTCTATGGCTTCAAAACCAACTCCTTGATTATGGGTACAATTTCTTAAACACTGTTATTCATATTGATAATAGTAGTACAATTTGTATTATTAAAAATCCAGTGCAACATTCTAAAACAAAACACATTGAAATTAGACATCACTTTATAAGAGACTGCAATGAGAAAAGATTAATTCAAGTTCTTAAAATTGCTTCAGAACATAATTTTGCAGATCTGCTAACAAAAGCTTTTGATGTTTCAAGATTTCAGTACTTGGTATCAAGTATTGGAATGCTTAATCTTTAAATTTTCAATATGATGTGTTTTTTTAAATAAATTTTTGTTGTTGCTACTGATTTATAAGGTACTGCTAATGTATCATAAGGTACTGCTAAAGCACACAAGGTGCTGCTAGTACAAAATGTAAATTGTGTTATTCATATAGTTGGTCTTATGATTATACTAATGCAAGACAAGTACTTTGTATTTTGTTCTTTTGGTTTTAGACTAACAATTTCAGGTATGAATATGTGAACACAAAGGATGTTTCAAGTGAAATGGAAACAGCAGAATTGAGATATTAGCTGCTGACCATAATAGTTTTATGATGGACTGAGTTTGGGACTTTAAAGCTCCTTAAAACTTCTTTCTTGAAATCTAGTTATGATATTTCACATTGAATTGATGACTTAGTTGATCAGATAGTAACTGATGCAACTCACTTTCTATCATTTTATACTTTTAAGTATAATGTGCAAGTCTGAGGACATCTGATAGAAAGAACAGCTAGTAAAAGTGAATTTAACACTTGTGTTAGAGGCAACAATTACTATGAGCTGGAAACCCTGTCAGGAAAGCTCTTTGAATGAGTTTATCTGCACACAGGCAGTTATTTATAACTGAAAAACATTGGTTCTCACATGACCAGAGGTTGCTTTAAACCGAAATGCTGATTAAGTGTCTGTTATACACTTAATTTCTTCAAAATGGTTGAAAGTAGTATGATTTTTCAATTCTAAAATCATGAACATACTACTAAGTTAAATGATTTCTAAAAAGGATTTTCAAGGATTCACAAAAACCATCCATTGATGGATCATGAATCAAAATGTCCACTGATTTACCTCTCATAGGAGTTAACACACCTAGAAGTGATGAGGGCAGCAACTTAAACTCTTAAGGAATTGATGGCTTCATGTACAATATTGTCTGACAACAAGTTCACATTGATAGATCAGTCAAAGGTACATAGTGAGATCTTCCAAACAAGGGGAGGAAACAAAAGTTATTTGCTTCAGGGGAGGTAACAATCTCAGGGGAGGAAATAATGGCCCAGAAAAGGAAGATAATCCAATATATGGAAGGAGAAGACAAGAGCATACAAGATGATGAGGAGGTTGAAAATGACAAGAACATTCCAAAGGAGAAAGTTCTATCTAGATCAAACGAAGAAAGGTTTCAATTTCACTTCAAAGACATGCTGGTTAGATGATTTCACTTGTTGAAACAAGCATCCAAGATACACAGCATCATTGTCTCTTATAATTCCTCCATCCAAGGAAATTGCACCATCTTTTAGTCCAAGATAGGTTCAATATATTTTGATATTGCTAAAGTCAAAGAAGAGCAAAGTAGATGAATTACTGAGAAGATATTCAATCTTGAAGAACATAAGTGTTTGAAAGATCTTCAATCCAAGATTTAATTCAAAAACATGTTTGAAAGGATTCACATGTTTAGGGGAGGATTGTTGGGAATTAAATATTCAAGATGTTTAATATCGGGTTCTAATCCAAGAAATACTCTAAGTGTAATTCTGCTGCTAGTGCAAAATGGTTTCTGCTGATAATGCTGTTCCTGCTGATAGAGCATTTCACTCTGCTGATAGGCTTAGCACTCTGCTGATGATTCTGCTGATGATTCTGCTGATAGCGATAGATTGTTCCTGCTGATAGTGAACAACTCTGCTGATGGAAGGATAAGATCGAAAAGATATTTATTGTATTTTGGTCAACAATATACGGTAGATAATATCTTACCCCATGTGCTTAGTTAACAAGTTGTATACATAGATACATGTTGTATCTGATGTACTGACACTCAATAAGCATAAGTTAACCAAGTAAGTCGGCCAAGACTTTAAGCAATTTGTAAAGATCTTTTGACTATAAAAGAGATCTTAGTTGTGATATTTGTGAGAGTATAATAGTTAGTTGTCAAGTGTCAAATAGAAGTTAGAACATTCATAACTGTTAGAAAAAAACACAAATATATCACAAGTGATAGAAACATAAGATTCAAGGTTGTAACCCTAGTGATATTTCAAGGTCACTCGTATTATTATCTTTAATAATATTGAATCGTTTGGTGATAATCTTTATGTGTTCATTGCTAACTAACAAACATAACAATTCCATTTCCATAACATACACAACCGTCTAAGTTTGGTTGAGTGAATTCCGCGCACTTAATCATTTTAACACAACATATCATACACACAAAGTTAGAGGTTTTAAACACCTTAATCATGTGTCCAGGATCCTAGCAAACAGACACAGGTTTGATCATGTAAAACTCAACTTTATACACTCAAACACTCCACATTTCCTTTAATATATCTCTTAGAAGACTGTATCACTATAGTTGACCTTGGTGCATGCATATCATTGCAATTCAGAGGATTTTAGTGGTTTAGGCTTTAATTACCATACTTGATCCTTCATTATTTAAACCACTTGTGTTTGTGCTTCCAAATGTTGGGTTTTAAAGGCTTCTTAAGTTACTGCTACTTTCATGATGTTAGGACAACTCAGGGATTACAAGAAAAATATTACAAATCATTACTGTTGCTAGTTATGATGGTTAATGCTGCTTATGGTAGTTAAGACTGCTAGAGTAAATTAAGACTGCTGACAAACTTCAAGGAAAAATACTCTAAGTAGTTAATGCTACTAGAAGGAAACTTAGTACTGCTATTACTAAGTTAATGCTGCTAGAACAAAAAGTTAGTGCTGCTGATGCATTATTAGTGTTGCAAGAGTATTAGAGTCGGTTATTATGTGTAGTATGTCTAGATAAGTATAGAAAAGATTCTATTAAGATTTATCTTGTATAGAAAGTAATTGTAAGCCGACTAGGACTCCTTAGTCTATAAAAGGAGGTCCTAGGGCATAGAGATCAATACAATTCTTAAGATTCTTTTATATACTTCAAGGTTGTAAACCCTAATACTTTTGAGTATTTGTATTATTTATAATATTGAAGTGTTTTGTTTGATATTCATTCTTTACTGATTATTCAATATTAAGTTCTTCTTAAGATCAAATACAAGATTCCGCATTGTGTTTGATATACTTCAAGACAGTTTCTATACTTAGTTGTTTTAGAGTTATCTAAGATAACTAAACCTTTACAAGCTAAGGGATTCGATCAAGTATATTGCTGGTATCAACACTAAACTTACCTAAAAACATGACTAAGGCACCAAGTGCAAGATCATCCACTAGGAGTCCACTAAGAAAAACCGCACGTATCGTGTATGAGATATCCTCAACGGAAACCTCAACTATCAAGACACCTTGTACTATAACACCTCTATCAAACTGCATCCAAATCCCTCCTTCAAATGGGCCAACTCCACCACAACTTGCTTCCACGAAAACAACCTCACCACAACCTATTTCTCTTGAACCAACACCTATCTCAACTCAACCCATACAAGCCTCACCTCTTCAACCTCAAATCCTTTCCTTTACCACACCTCCTACCTCTCCTCATCCATTCTTGAACTCATTGGATGACCTACCACCTAGAACCTTTAATCTACCACCATTGCCCACATTCTCATCCATTGAGAGAATGACAACTCAACCACCATCCCATCACCTAGATGTTGACATAAACATACCACCACCTCTAGCAAACTTGCCTTCCTCTCCTCCACCCTCAAATGGCCCATTTTGGGCTATGAGAAGATATCAACCATCTCAACTGTTGATGCAAATAATGTTCTAAAAACGTTATTCAAATCTTTCGATAACTTCACGTTTTGAGGATGAAAAAATGTGAAAACACGTTACGTTAAAATTAACGTAAACATGTTTTTAATCGAAATTTCCCGTTTCTACGCAAATCACTCTAGGTATGCCAAACAAATTTACAACTTGACAAATGATCAAAGAAGTGAATTTTTGTTTAAGACATCACATTTTTAATGTGACAATACGATTCTTATGATTCTTTTATATACTTCAAGGTTGTAAACCCTAATACTTTTGAGTATTCGTATTATTAATAATATTGAAGTGTTTTGTTTGATATTCATTGTTTACTGATAATTCAATATTAAGTTCTTCTTAAGATCAAATACAAGATTCCGTATTGTATTTGATATACTTCAAGACAATTTCTATACTTAGTTGTTTTAGATTTATCTAAGATAACTAAACCTTTACAAGTTAAGGGATTCGATCAAATATATTGCTGGGATCAACAAGTGGTATCAGAGCTTGTGATCTAGAAGCTGTGACCAAGAAGAACTTGTTTCAACTCAAGACTGTTCTGATCTTACTGAAGACATGGAGTCAAAATCTACACACATGATTACTGCATCAAAGGTGCCAATGCTCAAGTCTGGAGAGTATGAGCTATGAAGAATGAGAATAGAGCAGTATATTCAGATGGTTGATTACTCTATGTGGGAAGTAATAGAGACTGGCAATACTTTACCTAAAACAAAAATTTCTGATGATGGTGTTGTCACTACCTTGCCAATTAAAACTGCTGAAGACAAGGTACAAAGAAGACTAGAAGTTAAGGCAAGAAGTACTCTTATGATGGGCATTGCTAATGACCATCAGTTGACTTTCAATCACATTAAGGATGCTAAATTATTGTTAGAAGCAATTGAGAAAAGGTTTGGAGGGAATGATACTACTAAGAAGACCAAGAAGAACCTTTTGAAGCAACAATATGAGAATTTTGCTTCTCCGAGTTATGAGAATATTGATCAGACCTTTGACAGACTTCAGAAACTTATTAGTCAACTAGAACTTGTGGAAGTCTCAATTCCTCAAGAAGATATAAATCAAAAGTTTCTGAGAAGCTTGTCACTAAAGTGGAATACACATACTATGGTATGGAGAAACAAGGCTGATCTTGATACAATGAGTTTAGAAGATCTATATAACAATCTTAAAGTTTATGAACCTGAAGTCAAAGGGTCATCTAGCTCATCCTCAAGCACACAAAACTTAGCTTTTGTGTACTCTTCCAATAACAGTTCTGACAATACTAATGAAGCAGTTAATACTGCTCATGTAGTCAGTACTGCTGGCACACAAGTTAATGCTGCTGGGTCTACAACCTTTGATAACTTGAGTGATGCTGTTATCTATGCTTTCTTAGCTGGTCAATCTACTAGTCCTCAGATTATGCATGAAGATTTGGAATAGATTCATCCAGATGATCTTGAAGAGATGGACTTGAAGTGGCAGATGGCAATGTTGACAATGAGATTTTTGAAGAAGACAGGAAGAAACCTCAAGGTTAATGGGCAGGATAACATGGGTTTTGATAAATCCAAGATTGAATGCTACAACTGTTACAGGAAGGGATATCTTGCAAGGGAATGCAGGGCACCAAGGAGCCAAGACTACAAGAATGAAGAGAGTTCAAGGAAAGCTGTGTCTGAGGAACCTAAGACTTCTACAGCTTTGGTGTCTTGTGATGGTTTAGGAGGATATGATTGGAGTGACCAAGCAGCTGAAGGACCAAACTTTGCACTTATGCCTTACTCTTTTTCATCAAGTTCTGATTCTGAGGTATCTTATATTTCTGGTTGTTCTTATAAATCTTGTTTAGATACTATTGAGGAACTTAAGTCTAGGAATGAAAAACTAATAGAAGATGTAAGGATGTTAAAGTTAGATAATTTAGGCTATAAAGCAGGCTTAAAATCTGTTGAGGAAAGACTTGAATTCTTTAAACAGAATGAGTCAGAGTATGTATAGAAAGTTAATGTTCTTGAAAGTAAGCTTTATGTTAAAGAGATTGTCATTAGTGAACTTACTAAAAGGTTAAAACAGGCTCAAAAAGAAAAAGATGCAGCTTATCAGGAAAAAGAAAAACATCAAGTTAAAGTAAATAAGCTTGAATTTGCATTTGAAAGTGTAAATAAGACAATTGAGTGTCAACTTATGAGGAGATGTAGTGGTATAGGTTATAATGAAGTTCCTCCCTCAATAACAGGAAAGTATGTACCTCCTATACCTGAATTCTCTTGTTTAGTTGAGTCTAATGCTAAGCCTTTAGGAGAGAATAGTAAGCCTGATGAGGAGAAACCTAAGGTTGAAAAGACATATTTTGATGCACCTATCATTGAAGATTGGGCGTCTGATGATGATATGGAACAAGTGGAGTCTACACCTAAGTTAGAAGGTAAAACAATTAATTCTAGTGTTGAACAAATTAAGTTTCTTAAACCTAGGTTTGGTGATAAGGTGTTTAGGAAAATTGTTGAATACACTGAGCAACCTAGGGAGTACACAAACAGGCGTAGAGGTAACCAGAGGAATTGGAATAACATGATGTCACAAAGATTAGGCGGTGACTTTGTGATGTTTAACAAGGCTTGTTATCACTGTGGTAGTTTTGAGCATTTACAGGAAAATTGTTCTTACTTTCAAAAGCCTGTTTGGAACTATGCTAGGAGGGTGAATCATCAAAGTTTTTCTAAAAATACTCACCCACATGCTAAAAGAAACATGGTTCCAACAGCAATAAAAATGAGATCTGGTTTAGTATCAGTTAATATTGCCAAACAAAATGTTTCTAAACCAGTACTATTAACTAATATTGCTAGATCAGTTAAAGATTTAGATCATGTTTCCAGACACAGTAGTAAATCCATAGTTTTAAAAAAGTATGATTATGTTGATGCACAAGGCAGATCCAAGTCAGTATTGGCTTGGGTCCCCAAAATGAACTGATTTTCTTACTTTATGTTCAGGGCAATCCACAGGTGGAATTAGAAGATAAAGGAGTATTTGACAGTGGATGCTCAAGGCACATGACTGGAAACATGTCCTATCTCACAGTGTTTGAAGCAATTTATAGAGGATATGTTGCTTTTGGGAGTAATCCCAAAAGAGGGAAAATCACAGGCAAAGGTACAATAAAAACTGGTAAACTAGATTTTGATAATGTGTACTTTGTAAAAGAGCTTAAGTTTAATCTCTTTAGTGTCTCACAAATGTGAGACAAAAAGAACAGTGTTCTTTTTACTGACACTGAATGTTTTGTCTTATCTCCTGACTTTAAGTTGGCTGATAAAAGTCATATTTTGCTTAAAGTTCCTAGAACATACAACATATATAGTGTTGATTTAAAGAATATGGTTCCCAAAGGAGGTTTGACTTGTCTCTTTGGAAAGGCCACATCTGATGAATCTAAGCTTTGGCATAGAAGGCTTAGACATTTAAATTTCAAAACAATGAATAAATTGGTTAAGGGAAACCTTGTAAGAGGGTTACCTTCAAAAGTTTTTGAAAATACTGAAATCTGTGTTGCTTGTCAGAAGGGAAAACAACACAGAGCTTTTTGTAAGACCAAAGCAGTGAACTTTATAAGTCAGCCTTTACATATGTTGCACATGGATTTATTTGGACCAACATTTGTAAAAAGTTTAATGAAATGTATGTATTGCCTAGTTGTCACAGATGATTATAGTAGGTTTACTTGGGTTTTCTTTCTAGCAACTAAGGATGAAACTAGTGGAATTCTTAAGGCTTTTATAACCAGGGTAGAAAATCTAGTAAATCATAAGGTTAAAATGATAAGATTTGACAATGGAACTGAGTTTAAGAATAGGGATATGAACCAGTTTTGTGAGTTGAAAGGTATTGAGAGACAGTATAGTGTAGCTAGAACTCCTCAACAAAATGGAGTTGTTGAGAGAAGGAATAGGACACTTATTGAGGTTGCTAGAACAATGTTAGCTGATTCTAAATTACCTACTACTTTTTGGGCTGAACCAGTTAATACTGCTTACTATGTGCAGAATAGAAGTAAAGTAGTTAAGCCTCACAACAAGACCCCTTATGAACTTTTACATGGTAGAAAACCATTGCTAGATTTCTTAAGACCATTTGGGTGTCCTGTTACTATCTTGAATACCATAGATCACTTAGGCAAGTTTGATGGCAAGGCTGATGAAGGATTCTTTGTTAGATACTCATTGAATAGCAAAGCTTTTAGAGTGTTCAATAGTAGGACCAGGAAAGTGGAAGAGAACTTGCATATTAGGTTTAGTGAGAGTACACCTAATGTTGCAGAGAGTGGACCAAACTGGCTGTTTGATATTGATTCACTAACCAAGATTATGAATTATGAGCCAGTTGTTGCAGGTACAGAGTTTAACAATTTTGTAGGTACAAAAGCAAGTAATGATGGAGGTCAAGCTGGTAAGGAGACAAGACCTGTCAAAGATTATATTTTGCTGCCTATTCGGACTGCTGATCCACCTTTCTCAACCCAAGAGTCAAAGAGTTCACAAGAAAATGATCTTGCTGATGATCCAAAAGATAATAAAGAAGATGGTGTAAAATCTTCTGATGATAATAAAGTGATTTATGAAGAAAAGAAGACTAATGAACAAGAAAAGGATGATGTATCAGATAATGTTGCCAATGAAGAAAATAACACTAGCAGTACTAACTCTGTTAATACTGCTAAGCCAAGAGTTAATGTTGCTGACAAGGAAGGCATATCTTTTGATGATGATGACTATCCAGATGATCCAAACATGCCTCCATTGGAAGAAATATATCCTGATACTAATGATGATGTACTTGGTGCAGAGGCTGACTTAACCAGTATGGAAGATGTAGTTCCTGTCAGTCCTATTCCAACTACAAGAATTTACAAGAATCATTGATGACATCAAATAACGACATATTATTAGCATCATTTATCCTATATATATTGCTCGTTTTATATTGTTTTATATGAGATTTGATACTTAATCGTTTACTTTTGTAAATCTCAGTAATATTGGAGCATTTGGTGAAAGTTAGTGATTTTGGACGAAATATGGAGATAACTGATCAAGATGGAAAAAGTCTACTAAACTCAAGGAGATACGCCGTATCATTCTAGACAGATACGCCGTATCATCGGACCAATCCGATGCGCCGTATCGGCCATACACAATCCTTACCAAAGAAATCAAGTGGAGATTAGAAGCTTAATGAAGAAGTCAAGATTACAAGTCGACACTTGAAGATGCTTTCGTATTTTGGCCATAAAATCTTCATCCGGACTCCGATTTAGTTGATTCAAGCGGCCACGCGAAGAGAAAAAGAAAATCTATCTGAATCTGAAGGAGATGCGGCGCATCTGGTCCTTAGATGCGCCGTATTGGGAGATGAGGCGCATCTGGTATTTAGATGCGCCGTATTGGGTCAGTTTCAGACTTGGAGGCTACGTTTACTTATAGATGCGGCGCATCTAACTCTCTAGATGCGCCGTATCGACCCAGATTTCAGAATCTATAAATACCGAGCTCATTAACGAATTAGGGGATCATTGGGGACCCTTGGGGTCGTTCCCAGAAGACTAAAAACCCCTCCAAACAGCAGAAGACCTCCTTGAAGATCCAATCATCCTAGAAGATCATCTCAAGAACCTTATATTAAGTGTAATCGTTCGGTTAGCGTATCGTTTTCATTATGAATTCTTATTCGTTTGCTTTGATTACAACTTTATGTATTGTTACTGAGATTATGGGCTAACACCCTTAGGTGTTAGCCAAGTTTATGAAGTCTATTTAGTTTATTTGTGTTCTTGATTACGTGTTTGCTTTGTTATTGGATTGGGTGCTTATCGATAAAAACTCGTTTATTGCTTATAACTAGTAAAAGTCTATGTAACTAGATTATGAACTTATTGGTTTAATGTGGTAACTTAACTATCTGTAATTGTGGTTACTTTAATTGATCATAAAGTGTAGTAATCCGAATCCTATTAGACGGCTTAGAGGGAACACACCAGAACCGTGCCTTATGCCACTATTAGGACTAGTAGCGCGTAATGCCAAACTAGGTTAGACGGTTTAAAGCGATAAGTTAGTATTGATGCTAGATAGGTCACTATGATCATGTCCTCTTTCCCACCACGATGGTAGGTTATTCAATTGTGACAGGATTAATAATCGGATTGATGGCAAAACAATTGAATGAATTAAAACAAGTAGACATTAGCACATATATAACTATAAGATGGATTAGACTTGGCTAGCATGTTCTTCTATCATTGAATTCACATTTTCTTTTAATTAGTTTAATATTTATTTTCTCGTATTTAGTTTAATTAAACACACAAAATCGTGATAGCCTCTCAGGCTAAAACCCCCAAAGTATTTACTTGCTTTCTAGGTTAGTTAGTTTAGTAATTAGAATACCTTTAGATCACTTTAGCTTCGCTCCTAGTGAACGACCCTTGCTTACCTAAAAACTATACACATTGATCGGGTACACTGCTCGTTAGTGTTTTAGTCTATAGGTTAGTTCGGCAATTATAAATTTAAAACTTGGTTAAAAATTATAGACTATAAAAAAACACATCAAGTTTTTTGGCGCCGCTGCCGGGGAGTGAATTGTTATTATCTGTTAATTTGATTAGTATTTTAATTAGGTTATTTTTCTTTTTATTAGATAAATTGCATCATTGTACTATTTTGCATATTTGTTGTATTGTGTGTTATTTGTTTGCTTTTGTTTTTATTTTTGTGTGTTTTAGTTTGGTGTGTTTAATTTTTAATTTTTATTTTTCGTATTTTTCTGTTCTGCTATCGTTGTACTGTGCTAAATCAAACGATACGGCGCATCTGATCTCTCAGATACGGCGTATTGCGTTTAATTTTTTTAATACAACGCGTTTAATTAATTCGATACGACGCATCTTTTCCCCAAGATACGGCGTATCTGTTTTTAATAAGAAAATTTTTCTAAGCGATAAAGTAATACGACGCATCTGCTTTTGTAGATACGGCGTATCTGTTTTTGATAAAAACTTTTCTAAAACGTTAACGCCATACGACGCATCTTCTTTTGAAGATACGGCGTATCTATTATTTTAATTAAAAACAGTTTGCGAATTATTAAATAAATACGGCGTATCGATTTCCGTTGATACGGCGCATCTTACTGAATCAAAAATCTTTTATTTTTAAACGTAACGAAAATACGGCGCATTAACTTTCGTTAATACGACGCATTTAATTTTAATTAGATAAACTGATTTTTGATTAACTAATTCGATACGGCGCATTCATAAATTCTAAGCGGCGTATCTATTTTCTGGATAAAGTCTGATTTAATTTTAACGTCATAAGATACGGCGTATCCAACTCTTTGGATACGGCGCATCGTCTGCAGACATCAGCAACTTTTATTCTTTTCTAATTTCCGAACGGAAAATATTCTGACTTACCCTTATGCTTGGAAGCTTTTACTTTGAAATCTTCTTGTTCTTAATTTTCAGGCACAATGTTCGATATTTTCTCCAACTGGTTCGGAAGACCCCAAAGAAGCCTTACTATGGAAGAGTTTGCGGTACTAATCGCTCAAGCCAATGAACAAGAACATCATGAAGCAAGGAACTTTATCACCGAATTCAAAGGCAGTCATGAGCTTTTACTAAAGGAACAAAACAATATGATCAATGGTTTGGCAATTGAAGTGCACCAATTGTCAACGGTGCTTAACAAGGTTCTTTTGGTAAGACACGATCTGAAAGGAATTACAACTAGAGGCGGAAAGTCAACCTTTCAAATCGGAGAGACGCCCGAGGATGACAGTACAAACAAAATTTCCCCTGAATCTTTATCACCTGAGCAAGAGCAACCTAAAGAGACTGATCCAGAACCTGTGACTAGAAAAGAACCTTCTGTTGAACCTAAACGATCAACACCACCTTTCCCACACAGGGCAAGGAAAGAGAAAGAAGATGCCTATCAAAAGAAATTCCTGGAGAATCTCAAGCAGCTGCAGCTTAGTATACCATTTATGGAAGCCCTAGTGCAAATGCCAAAATATGCTAAATATCTGAAGAGCTTGCTTACAAACAAGTCTAAACTCGAAGAGGCTTGCACCGTAACAATGGGAAAAAGAAGCTCTGCGGCATTGCTCAACGAACTTCCGTCTAAAGAAAAAGATCCAGGGAGTTTCACTATTCCTTGTCAAATTAAAAATTTGCATATTGAAAATGCCTTAGCCGACCTAGGAGCTAGTATAAGTCTTATGCCCTCTTCTATGTATGATAAATTAGGTCTTGGTGAACCAAAACCTACTAGGATGTGCTTAGAACTAGCTGATAGGTCCATACAATACCCATTAGGAATAGCGGAAAATATATTAATAAAAGTTGATAAATTTGAATTACCTATCGACTTCGTTATCCTCGATATGCCTGAAAATTCTAGAACTCCTATTATATTAGGGAGACCATTTTTAGCCACTGCTAGGGCCATGATTGATGTTTTTAATAAAAAAATAACTCTTACCATAGGAAAAGATGAGGTTGAATTTAACATGGAACAATCTATGAGTAAAGATAATTCCGATGATGATGAATGCTATAATATCGATGTTTCTGACGACACGATTAATCAATTTACTCAGAGATTGTTAAAAAATAATTTGCTTGATTCTTTTCTGCTTAAAAATTTAGAAAACACAATTGCTATAGAAGATCAAGTTGATGAGAATGCTATTGATTATAATTTCGCTGCTGATTCTGCTGTATGTAATGAGATACGGCGCATCGAAAACCTCGATGCGGCGCATCTATCTGATGACAGCAACGATATGATTAAAGAACAGGTTTATTCCGCTAGTGCTACTGAAATTAATAATGTTAAACCTGTGCTTAAGGATCTTCCTTCTACTTTGGAATATGCTTATTTAAACGGAAATACTAATACACCCGTTATTATTGCATCTGACTTAACGCCAAAAGAAAAAGAGTCTCTATTGCAGGTACTATATAAACGAAGAGGAGCATTAGCATGGAGTATGTCTGATATTAAGGGAATTAGCCCGTCATTTTGTACACATAAAATCCTTATGGAAGATGAATTCAAACCAACTATCCAACCTCAAAGGCGTTTAAATCCAAAAGTCCAAGATGTGGTAAAAAATGAAATCGTAAAGTTACTTGACTCCGGACTTATCTACCCAATTTCCGACAGTTCGTGGGTCAGTCCTATCCACGTTGTACCAAAAAAAGGAGGAATGACGGTAGTACTCAATGACGACAATGAGCTAATCCCTTCAAGAACTGTTACCGGATGGAGAGTTTGCATCGACTACCGCAAACTCAATGATGCTACGCGAAAAGATCACTTCCCTCTTCCATTTATTGATCAAATGTTAGAAAGACTATCAGGATATGATTATTATTGTTTTTTGGATGGTTTTTCAGGTTTCTTCCAAATACCCATTGCCCCCGAGGATCAAGAGAAGACGACTTTCACCTGCCCTTATGGAACCTTCGCCTATAGGAGAATGCCGTTCGGACTATGCAACGCCCCTGCTACTTTTCAACGTTGTATGACGGCTATCTTCCATGATATGGTAGAAGACTTTATGGAAGTCTTCATGGACGACTTTTCGGTGTTCGGTAACTCATTTAATGATTGTCTCTTTAAACTTGATAGAATGCTTGCTAGGTGTGAAGAAACTAACCTTGTTCTTAATTGGGAAAAATGTCACTTTATGGTTAGAGAGGGAATTGTGTTAGGACATAAAATTTCTGGGAAAGGTATAGAAGTTGATAAAGCTAAAATTGATGTAATTGCTAAACTACCTTACCCCACTAATGTTAAAGGTGTTAGAAGTTTTTTAGGGCATGCTGGATTTTACCGTAGGTTCATAAAGGATTTTTCAATGATATCTAGGCCTATGACCCAATTATTACTAAAAGATGCGAAGTTTGATTTTTCTAATGATTGCAAAAAGGCATTTAATATACTTAAAGAAAAACTAACTTCCGCACCTATTATAATTTCGCCAGATTGGAATTTACCTTTTGAACTAATGTGTGATGCTAGTGATTATGCTGTTGGGGCTGTACTTGGCCAAAGGATGGATAAGAAATTTAAGCCAATCTATTATGCTAGCAAAACATTGAATAATGCCCAAGAACATTACACAACCACGGAAAAAGAACTTCTAGCAGTAGTTTTTGCATTCGATAAATTTAGATCATATCTTATATTATCAAAAACTGTGGTTTACACTGACCATTCTGCTTTGAAGTATTTGTTCAATAAACAGGATGCCAAGCCAAGGCTTATTAGGTGGGTTTTATTGCTCCAAGGATTCGATATTGAAATTAAAGATAAAAAGGGTGCCGAGAATCTAGCTGCTGACCACTTATCTAGACTTGAAAACCCTGATATGGAGGTGCTTGACGAAAGGGAAATAGCTGATGACTTCCCTGATGAACACCTTATGATGGTAGGAATTAAGAGCAATAATAATGGACCATGGTACGCCGATTTTATAAACTTTATTGTTGCAAATGAAATTCCAAAAGGACTAACATCCGACGAGAAAAGGAGGTTTATAACTCGCTCTAGCGAGTATATTTGGGATGAACCTTATGCCTTTAAATTATGTCCTGACAATATTATACGAAGATGCGTAGATGGTGATGACATTCCTGCAATATTGGCACATTGCCATTCAGGGCCAACAGGGGGGCATCACGGTACAGTCGTCACAAGAAGAAAAATTCTTGACGCAGGATTTTATTGGCCCACTATGCTGGAGGATGCGAAAGATTATATAAAAGGATGTGATGCGTGTCAACGATCTGGAAATATTACATCAAGGAACGAAATGCCGCAACACTATATCCAGGTATGTGAAGTTTTCGACATATGGGGATTAGACTTCATGGGACCGTTTCCTGAATCTAAAGGTAATAAATATATTTTGGTTGCTGTTGATTACGTATCAAAATGGGTAGAAGCGCAAGCATCTCCAACAAACGACAGCAAGGTAGTACTTAAATTTTTACAAGGTTTGTTCTCTAGGTTTGGAATTCCTAAAGCATTGATTAGTGATAGGGGAACACACTTTTGTAATCACCATCTTGGAAGAGCCTTGCAGAAATATGGAGTGTATCATAGGGTTTCCACCGCATACCATCCTCAATCAAATGGTCAAACTGAAGTAACCAATAGAGCTATAAACGAATTCTTGAAAAAAACGACTGGTTATAATCCTAAAGGGTGGTCTGACAAGTTGGATGATGCTTTATGGGCATTCCGTACAGCCTATAAGACACCGACGGGATGCACTCCATTCCGTCTTGTATACGGAAAAGCATGCCACCTACCGGTCGAAATTGAACAAAGTGCGTATTGGGCTTTAACGAATTGTAATTTGGATATGGAAGCTGCAACGAAAAACCGTTTCATGGAACTTAATGAACTCTATGAACTAAGAGATGAGGCCTACAAGAATACTAAAATCTACAAAGAAAGAACTAAAAGATGGCATGACTCGAGGTTACGTGGGGATAAAACGTTTGCTATCGGAGAGAGAGTGCTACTATTTAATTCTAGATTAAAGATGTATCCTGGTAAACTTAAATCAAGATGGACGGGTCCGTTCGTTGTCAAGAAAGTGTATCCATACGGAACAATTGAAATATGCGATAAAAATGGTTATATATTCAAAGTAAACGGGCAACGTGTGAAGAAATACTTTGATAATAAAATTGAGGATAATGAGAGCGAGGTGGTGGAGTTTGAGCCCGACGTAATGAATTAAAGAGCTGAACGTGAGTCTAACTTGAAGACTCTGGAATAAAGACAAGTGCTGACCGGGAGACAACCCGGATTTATCTTTTATTATTCTGTTTTCTGTGTCGAGTCAGTCCAGGCCGCACGAAGATACGGCGCATCTCAGTCCTGAGATGCGACGCATCCTCTGCAATGGTCATATCTTATTTTATTTTTCTGCATTTTTATTTTCGACTTTAAAACTTTTTATCAGTTATTTTAATGCGGCGCATCCCTGGTTAAGGATGCGGCGCATCTTTATTCTGATCCGTATTTATTCCAGGCTCGATACGGCGTATCTTCTTCAATAGGATACGGCGCATCGACTGACCTGATGATTTTCAGTTTTAATTTTTAAGTTTTATTTTTACCTAACTACTAATGTATTATGCAAGTTGAACCTTTCTTATCTTAGGTGTGTTTTAAAGTGTTGGTGGTATTATAGTTTCCTGAATTTCCTGTGGATACATCAAGTATGAAGCTTTAACGTTCTAATCCACAAGAAAGATGATTTTTGCTCATATACTAATGGAGGATCATACCGAGCAAATCTCAGGGGAGTTTTTCCGTTCTAATTCTTTTATTTCCAGTTTTTAACCTTTTATACAAACAACGAGGACGTTGTTTAACTTAAGTGGGGGGATAGGAGAATTAGAACACTTAACACTTACTTGTCCTAAACTTTTTCAAAAATTATGCTTAAAATGTGCTTAATATATCAAACTTAAAAATTTTTAGCATGTTTTTGTTTAAAGTCTAAATTACATAGCTGCACACATGACGTTATTTTCAAAAATTGTGATTTTTCAAAATTCACAAATCTATGAGTGTGCCGGTGACTTGTAAACTTTAGAACTTGGCTTGTATACTATTCGAGACCACCATAATAAGTATTATTTTATATAATTGGAATGACTTGTCTAACTTGGTAAATTTCTAGGATGACACCCAAATAGCCTATTATATGTTATGTTTTATTAACTAACTACACTGGTTAGTTAACCCCCGTATAAACCCTTTTGTTACTCTCATTTTTAGAGTAAGATACCCCTAGAAAAACACTCAGAGCCATTCCTTTCGTTTTTTACACCTTTGTTAAAATGTTTAGTTACACCCTTACACCTTAGCCTACCCTGTAGATTAGAATCCGTGGTTGGTTAATTGCTATAGGAAAAGTGTGTTTCCTTACATTACCTGTGTTCGCGTGCGTAATTCATTATCTATGGTTAGGTCGGGAAATTGCACAATGCAATTGGAGTGAAAGTAAATATTATATATTTTTGAGTTTATTTTTCGTGTGTTTACTACTTTCACTATTACCGTTATTTCTGAAAGTATGAAAAGTATGGAAAAATTATCCGGAAAGAAAGTTGTAGTGATGTGGTGAAATTTTACACATCTATGTTTATGTTTCAAGTTAAAAAAAAAAAAAAAAAAAAAAAAAAAAAAAAAAAAAAAAAAAAAAAAAAAAAAAAAATCGAAAAAATAAGAAAAGAAAAAGAAAGAAAGAAAAGTTGGAAGTTAGTTTTAACCAACTTATGTAAAGTTTTGTATTAAGTGGTCAATATCACCACTAGTTGTTGTATATTATATCTATGGATTGAATGGGAGTTGGCCGTTACGGGAACGCCAACTAAGGTTATTCTTTGATTGAGATCTTGTTGAGTATAATTCGTGTCTACCTAAAGCGTGTGTTTCAAGTGTTAAAGCGTGAGTTATTCAATGATATGAGTCTTATTCATGGGATGGTTGGGATAGTGATTAACCACACTTAAGATTTTAATCTATTTGTTTTGTTTATTTTTCATTTTACACCAATTTGTATCCCAAATATTATCCATACCCTATATTATTCTTTATCCAAACCTTTGATTTATTGAGATTAGGGATTTGAGCAATCTTAAGTATCGTAGTCGTGGATTCGACTATGTATTTATGATTTTGTCGCCCTTTTTGATATAATATTATTGGTGAAGATTACTTGGTCCTATCTTTAGCCTATTCGAGTTAAGGATTTGAGCAATTGCAAGTATCGTGTTCGTGGATTCGATCATGTATTTGTGATTTTGTCGCCTTTTCTGGAATTTGAGATCGATAGAGATTAAGAAGAATGATTAACCCTTAACCAACAAACCCTTTTTACCGCTTTAGACTTGTTATTCCTTGGCTTTAGTGGGGGAGATGCGTATACTTGTCAAGCTTATGATAGAATATTCGTCACGACTGGACAGTTAAACGATTAGATTTGCTTTTATCGAAATATTCTATTTTATTTCTAATTCGTTAAGTGTTTGGTTGTGCAATTATGATAAAACGAATAAATGCTTAATTATAAAAATACATCCTAATATCTTTTAGGATACATTTTCATAAGTTTTAATCTAAGGTTTACTTGAGGACAAGTAAAGTTCAAGTGGGGGGATATTTGATGACATCAAATAACGACATATTATTAGCATCATTTATCCTATATATATTGCTCGTTTTATATTGTTTTATATGAGATTTGATACTTAATCGTTTACTTTTGTAAATCTCAGTAATATTGGAGCATTTGGTGAAAGTTAGTGATTTTGGACGAAATATGGAGATAACTGATCAAGATGGAAAAAGTCTACTAAACTCAAGGAGATACGCCGTATCATTCTAGACAGATACGCCGCATCGGACCAATCCGATGCGCCGTATCGGCCATACACAATCCTTACCAAGAATTCAAGAAATCAAGTGAAGATTAGAAGCTTAATGAAGAAGTCAAGATTACAAGTCGACACTTGAAGATGCTTTCGTATTTTGGCCATAAAATCTTCATCCGGACTCCGATTTAGTTGATTCAAGCGGCCACGCGAAGAGAAAAAGAAAATCTATCTGAATCTGAAGGAGATGCGGCGCATCTGGTCCTTAGATGCGCCGTATTGGGAGATGAGGCGCATCTGGTATTTAGATGCGCCGTATTGGGTCAGTTTCAGACTTGGAGGCTACGTTTACTTATAGATGCGGCGCATCTAACTCTCTAGATGCGCCGTATCGACCCAGATTTCAGAATCTATAAATACCGAGCTCATTAACGAATTAGGGGATCATTGGGGACCCTTGGGGTCGTTCCCAGAAGACTAAAAACCCCTCCAAACAGCAGAAGACCTCCTTGAAGATCCAATCATCCTAGAAGATCATCTCAAGAACCTTATATTAAGTGTAATCGTTCGGTTAGCGTATCGTTTTCATTATGAATTCTTATTCGTTTGCTTTGATTACAACTTTATGTATTGTTACTGAGATTATGGGCTAACACCCTTAGGTGTTAGCCAAGTTTATGAAGTCTATTTAGTTTATTTGTGTTCTTGATTACGTGTTTGCTTTGTTATTGGATTGGGTGCTTATCGATAAAAACTCGTTTATTGCTTATAACTAGTAAAAGTCTATGTAACTAGATTATGAACTTATTGGTTTAATGTGGTAACTTAACTATCTGTAATTGTGGTTACTTTAATTGATCATAAAGTGTAGTAATCCGAATCCTATTAGACGGCTTAGAGGGAACACACCAGAACCGTGCCTTATGCCACTATTAGGACTAGTAGCGCGTAATGCCAAACTAGGTTAGACGGTTTAAAGCGATAAGTTAGTATTGATGCTAGATAGGTCACTATGATCATGTCCTCTTTCCCACCACGATGGTAGGTTATTCAATTGTGACAGGATTAATAATCGGATTGATGGCAAAACAATTGAATGAATTAAAACAAGTAGACATTAGCACATATATAACTATAAGATGGATTAGACTTGGCTAGCATGTTCTTCTATCATTGAATTCACATTTTCTTTTAATTAGTTTAATATTTATTTTCTCGTATTTAGTTTAATTAAACACACAAAATCGTGATAGCCTCTCAGGCTAAAACCCCCAAAGTATTTACTTGCTTTCTAGGTTAGTTAGTTTAGTAATTAGAATACCTTTAGATCATTTTAGCTTCGCTCCTAGTGAACGACCCTTGTTTACCTAAAAACTATACACATTGATCGGGTACACTGCTCGTTAGTGTTTTAGTCTATAGGTTAGTTCGGCAATTATAAATTTAAAACTTGGTTAAAAATTATAGACTATGAAAAACACATCAATCATCCTAAAGAACAAATCATTGGAGAGCCAAAATATGTTGTTCAAACAAGAAGAATGATAAAGGATTTGAAGGAACAAGGTTTCTTTGCTAGATCCCTTCATCAAAGATTCAGTCACAAAGACCTTCAAAACTGTTTGTTTGCTTGTTTTCTATCACAAATAGAACCCAAGAATGCTCATAAAGCATTACAGGATCCAAGCTGGGTGGAAGCTATGTAAGAAGACCATCTACAATTCAAGCTTAAAGAAGTTTGGACTCTGGTAGATTTGCCTAATGGGAATAGGGCAATTGGTACTAAGTGGGTTTTCAGATGAAAAAGGATGAAAGAGGCATTGTGATTAGAAACAAGGCAAGGTTAGTAGCTCAAGAATACACTCAAGAAGAAGGTATTGATTATGATGAAGTTTTTTCTCCAGTTGCAAGAATTGAAGCTATAAGATTATTCTTGGCTTAGGCTTCATACAAAGACTTTGTAGTGTATCAAATGGATGTGAAAAGTGCTTTTCTGTATGGGACAATTGAAGAAGAAGTTTATGTCTCTCAATCACCTGGTTTTGAAGATTCTAATTTTCCTGACAAGGTTTACAAGGTGGAGAAAGCACTATATGGTTTACATCAAGCTCCCAGAGCTTGGTATGACACATTGTCAGCATACTTGTTGGACAATGGTTTTAGTAGAGGGAAGATTGATAAAACTTTATTTATTTATCAGAAGGCATAATGATGATATCTTGTTAGTTCAAGTTTATGTTGATGATATTATCTTTAGATCAACAAACAAGGTTTTATGTGTTGAATTTGAAAAACTAATGCATGTGGCTGAAATTTTGAAGAAGTTTGGGTTTACTGATGTGAAGCCTGCAAAGAAAACTATTGGAAATGAAATTTTGAAGAAGTTTGGGTTTACTGATGTGAAGCCTGCAAAGAAAACTATGGAAACTTCCAAGCCCCTGCTCAAAGATGAAGATAGTGAAGAAGTTGATGTTCATTTATATAGATCAATGATTGGCTCATTGATGTATCTTACAGCTTCAAGACCTGACATTATGTTTGAAGTGTGTGCTTGTGCCAGATATCAAGTCACACCAAAAGTTTCACATCTTAATGCTGTGAAAAGAATTTTTAGATATTTGAAAGGTCAACCCAAATTGGGCCTTTGGTATCCAAAAGATTCACCTTTTGACTTGGTTGCATACACTGATAGTGACTATGCTGGAGCTAGCTTGGATAGAAAATCAACAACAGGAGGTTGCCAATTTCTAGGATGCAGATTAATTTCATGGCAGTGCAAGAAACAAACTGTGGTTGCAAATTCCACAACAGAAGTTGAGTATGTGGCTGCTTCAAGTTGCTGTGGACAAGTGCTCTGGATTCAGAATCAATTGCTGGATTATGGGTGTAATTTTATGCATACAAAAATGTATATTGATAATAGCAGTACTACGTGCATTATAAGAAGTCCTGTTTATCACTAAAAAAAACATATTCAGATAAGAAATCATTTTATAAGAGATTGTTATGAAAAGAAGTTAATTCAAATTGTTAAAATCCATACTGATAATAATGTTGCAGATTTTCTCACTAAAGCTTTTGATGTGGGTAGATTTTAATTTTTGGTTGTCAGTATTGGAATGATAAATCTTTGAAAATTCTTATCTCTTTATGTTTTTATAAAGTTTTGAAAGGATTAGTACTGTTGTTAGGTCAATAAATTGTTAATGCTACCTATAATTGATGATGTGATTATTGTCCATTGTGTTATGTTTGTGGTTTTGTGATTTTGGGACTAATCTTTTGCAGGATAAGTTGAGAAAAGTGATGGAGTGCTGATTACTAAGCTGTTAGGAGTGGAAAATGAGTTTATGCTGCTAGGCATAAGTTAGTGATGCTAAGCCTAACTTAGTGCTGCTAGGTTCTGCTGCTATGTTTGAGAGTGTAGGGTACTGTTTTATAAATATGAACGATTAAGGGCTTATATTCTTCAATCATTCACAAAAGTGTTTTTATCCGATCAAAACTCTCTCAAACATAAACCCTAATTCCTTTTTATCAATTAATTGCAAATCCAAGCAAAACTCTACCAAAAATTTTCAAAATTCACAATGTCGACTCTATCTTTTGCAGACCAACATAACATGATTGCATTTTTTCAAAAATTCAAAGAAAGTGAAGGTGTTACTGAAATCATTGATTTTCTTAATGCTACTCATATTAAGTATGCATTAACAGTAAATCCTACCATATATATTTCCAACATCAAACAGTTTTGGGCTACTTCTAAGGTCAAAACTATTGATGAGGAAGTACAGATACATGCCCTTGTGGATGGGCAGAAGATTATCATTACTAAGGCTTCTGTTAGGGATGTTCTTTGTCTAGCAGATGCTAAAGGTATTGAAAATGTTTCAAATTCTACAATTTTTGAAAACCTTGCACTGATGGGGTATGAAAGGCAAAATAATTATTTAAAATTTTCAAAAGGTTTCTTCTCTCCACATTGGAATTTCTTAATACACACTATCTTACAGTGTCTTAGTCCAAAGACTACTGGTTGGAATGAGTTCAGTAGTAATATGGCTTCTGCCATTATCTGCTTGGCTCAAAAACAAAGATTCAATTTTTCAAAATTAATTTTTGATAGTGTGGTTAAGGGCTTGGATAGTTCTTCAAACAAATACTACTTATATCCAAGGTTTTTGCAACTTCTTATGGACAAACAATTTACAAATAAAAAGGTTGATAACAAGGTTTATCATGCTCTCTCTCATACTAAAAAGATTTTTGCTAACATGAAGAGAGAGGGAAAGGGTTTTTCAGGCATAGTTACTCCATTGTTTCAAACAATGTTGGAACTAGGTCAAACTCAGGGTGAAGGTTCAGCAATCCCAGCTGATACCCATCACACACCCATAATTTTACCATCTACATCCACAACTCAAAAGACCTATACCCGTAGGTTCACCAAAAAGGGCACTCAGCTACATCAGGCTTGTGCTAGTATGGCTGCAGATGAGGCTGTGCATGAAGAGAAAGGTCACAGTTTAGAAAGGGCTGCCACTACTGCTGCTAGCTTAGAAGCAGAGCAGGATAGTGGTAACATAAGTAAGACCCGATCTAAGGCAACTTCTAATGAATCCAGTTCCCATGGAACTGATTTAGGTGAAGGTCCCAGCCAACCAGATAATATGGGGGGTATAGATGCTCAGGCTAGGTCTGAGGCTATGCCTAATTCACCCAATGATGCACCACTCGGGAGGGGTAATACACTCTGATGTGCTGAGGGTAGTATTGAACTTATAAATGAATTGATGGCTACTTGTACTAAACTGTCAGAACAGGTTTTTGACCTTCAACAAATAGCTGCTTCTCAAGGGGATGAAATTAAAATGCTGAAGAGAAGAGTTAGGTTTCTAGAAGGGGTACAAAGTTCAAGAACCTATAAGCCTAAAAGATTGAAAAAGGTGGGCACAGCTAACAGGGTTGAATCCTCTAGTACTGAAGATGTTCTCAAGGTGTTAAGAGAGGATGCTCCCAAACAGGGGGGGAATGAGAGCATGGTTGCAGGGGAGGATACTGAATTTGATGCTGCTATGGGTGATGATGTTAATGTTGCTGAAGTACCAGTTAGTGCTGCTAATGTAAAACTTAATGTTGCTGGTACAAAAACAGTTTCTACTGCTAGTGAAGATGTTATGGATGATGAAACTGTTTTAGCTCAAGCCATAATTGAATTGAAGACATCAAAACCACCAGTTAAAGGCATTGTCATTCAAGAACCCATACCAACAACACCACACAATCACAACCACCTTCATAGGGCAAAGGCAAGGGAATTCTAATTTGGTCCATATGAACAACACCTACACAATCACAACCACCTGGGATGACATCCAAGCAAAGTGTGAAGCAGATCACATGTTAGCCCAGAGAATGTGGCAAGACGAACAGGAAGAGCTGTCCTTAGAAGAAAAATCAAAGCTCTTCATGGAATTCTTGGCCAAGAGAAAGAAGTTCTTTGCTCAGAAGAGGACTGAAGCAAAGAGGAACCAACCACCCACCAAAGCTGAACAAAGAAAAGTAATGTGTGCATACCTGAAAAACATGGATAATTGGAAGCCTAGTCAATTGAAGAATCTCAGTTTTGAAAAGATAAAAGATCAGTTTGACAAGGTATTCAAGAGGGTAAATACTTTCATTGCTATGAATGAAGATGAGGTGGTAAGAGGTTCTAAGAGAATAGGAGATGATATAGAACCTAATAGCAGCAAGAAGCAGAGAATTGATGAGCAGACAGAAGAAAATACTGATGATGACCAAGGTACAGAAAAAGATACTAAGCAATATATAACAGTGGTTCCTGATGATGATGAAGAGCCAACTATTGTTGTTGTACCTTTAGCTACAAAACTTTCAGATATTGTTGGTTGGAGAATATATAAAGAAGGCATAAAGAAAATAGTATATGAAATCAAAAGAGCTGATGAAAAGTTTTATATATTCTTCAAGTTTAATCAGATTGTTAGGAAATTAAGCTTAAGCAGTTAAGACTGTTGAAGGTAACAGTTAGGACTGTTGAAGATGGAAGTTAAGACTGCTGAAGAGTGTTGAAGACATGATCAGTTAAGACTGCTGAGTGAAGAAGTTAGTACGGTTTATGATTTGTGTAAGTAGATAAATATGGAAAAGATATTGTGTATATCGTACAGAATTAGATTGATAGTTATCTTGTAAAGGAATCCTTGGTCTATAAAAGGATTGCCTAGGTTAAGGTTTAGATACACAATACAATAGAAGTACGAATTAGATTAAAGAGATTCAAGGTTGTAAACCCTAGTGATAGGAGATCACTCGTATTATTATTCTAATAATATTGAATCGTTGAAGGTTATTATTCTGTGTTCTTTGTTTTATTCAAATCATACAAAACACATAAGGTCTTCTAAGTGCTAGCTAGTAAATTCCGCGTGCTAGACTAAGTATAATTCTTCGTATCACATCTAACACAAGGAGTGTGTGTAGATCCGGTCACAGATGTTAAGAAGCTTTAACAGAGAGGATTTGGAGACTCTTTGGAAGCTTGTTAAGGGAAAGTATGGACCAACTAGACCATTGAAGCAACTAGTGTCTGATCAAGATTATGTTTTGTGGGGAGATTTGAAGAATATCTTTGAACCTCATGTAGAAGATGTAGTATGGAGAAGTCCTTTCTATAACCAGAAGGTGATAAGATAGAGGTTAATACATGTGGACTTCATGAGTTGACAATGGATGCTATACATATCTACATGTTGGTTGAAAAGAAGTATCCACTCACAAAGACAACATTAGGAAAGATGCTTGAAAGTAGGCTTCAAATGGGATATGGAATGAATGAAAGTATGGCAGATGAGCTTATTTGGTTTATTATAAGACTGAAGAATGAACAATGAAGTGTTTGGAAGCATCCTCCAGGTGAAGGTTCAAGCTTAGATTAAAACTTGATGATTTTAAGGGAAAAATCAAGTTTAGGGGAGGATTGTTGGGTTTTAAAGGCTCTTTGAGTTACTGCTGCTTTCATGATGTTAAGACTGCTCAGGGATTACAAGAAAAATATTACAAGTCATTACTGCTACTAGTTATGATGGTTAATGCTGCTTATGTAAATTAAGACTGCTAGAGTAAATTAAGACTGCGGACAGACTTCAAGGAAAAATACTCTAAGTAGTTAATGCTGCTAGAAGGAAACTTAGTACTGCTAGTACTAAGTTAATGCTGCTAGAAAAAAGTTAGTGCTGCTGATGCATTATTAGTGTTGCTAGAGTATTAGAGTCGGTTATTATGTATAGTATGTCTAGATAAGTATAGAAAATATTCTATTAGGATTTATCTTGGATAGCAGGTAATTGTAAGCCGACTAGGACTCCTTAGTCTATAAAAGGAGGTCCTAGGGCATAAAGATCAATACAATTCTTACGATTCTTTTATATACTTCAAGGTTGTAAACCCTAATACTTTTGAGTATTCGTATTATTAATAATATTGAAGTGTTTTGTTTGATATTCATTGTTTACTGATAATTCAATATTAAGTTCTTCTTAAGATCAAATACAAGATTCCGAATTGTGTTTGATATACTTCAAGACAATTTCTATACTTAGTTGTTTTAGAGTTATCTAAGATAACTAAACCTTTACAAGCTAAGGGATTCGATCAAGTATATTGCTGGTGTCAACACTAAACTTACCTAAAAACATGACTAAGGTACCAAGTGCAAGATCATCCACTAGGAGTCCACCAAGAAAAACCGCACGTATCGTGTATGAGATATCCTCAACGGAAACCTCACCTATCAAGACACCTTGTACTATAACACCTCTATCAAACTACATCCAAATCCCTCCTTCAAATGGGCCAACTCCACCACAACTTGCTTCCACGAAAACAACCTCACCACAACCTACTCCTCTTGAACCAACACCTATCTTAACTCAACCCATACAAGCCTCACCTCTTCAACCTCAAATCCTTTCCTTTACCACACCTCCTACCTCTCCTCATCCATTCTTGAACTCATTGGAGGACCTACCACCTAGAACCTTTAATCTACCACCATTGCCCACATTCTCATCCATTGAGAGAATGACACCTCAACCACCATCCCATCAACTAGATGTTGACATAAACATACCACCACCTCTAGCAAACTTGCCTTCCTCTCCTCCACCCTCAAATGGCCCATTTTGGGCTATGAGAAGATATCAACCATCTCAACTGTTGATGCAAATAATGTTCTAAAAACGTTATTCAAATCTTTCGATAACTTCACGTTTTGAGGATGACAAAATGTGAAAACACGTTATGTTAAAATTAACGTAAACAAGTTTTTAATCGAAAGTTCCCGTTTCTAAGCAAATCACTTTAGGTATGCACAAACAAATTTACAACTTGACAAATGATCAAAGAAGTGAATTTGTGTTTAAGACATCACATTTTTAATGTGACAAAACATTTCTTTCAAAAATATACTTTACAAATTATTTTTGAATAATTAAGAAATGTTTTATTGGAAAAATAAGTTCAAAAATCATAACAGCTATTTTTCCCCCAAAATCAGCTCCAAATTTCCCCAAATAAGTTTTCACCAGAAAATACAAAAAGAGGAGCATTTTTTTCTGGCACGGTACCATGGTACCACTAAATTTAGTGGTACCGTGTGTGATTTAGTGGAGCCGTGCCTTCATAACGGCCAGATTTTTTCTGCCTATAAATACCAGCCCACTTCAAAGATTTTGTGCATCCTTTTTCACACAAAACTTTCTGAGTTTAATACTCTCATCACATCTTTTCTTCTTGATCATTTAGTTAGGTTTTCTTTTGTTTAAGAGTGATCCAATCATCCATCCAAGTGATCCTCTTCATTCCTTTTCAAGTGCAAGAGAAGAACACAAGATATCCAAGAGGATACAAAGTGTTGTAGTTGTAGTTAGAGCACTAGTAACATTTGTTACATACTTGATTGTATCATAGCATACATCAAGATCATTTTTCTTTTGAGAGTTTGTGAGGAAAGATCATTGTGATCTTATAGAGATATTGAATATCTCTTGTAGCCATTGGGCTTGTGTGATTGATCAAGTGGATCATAGGTAGATCGGGTAGATCGAGTCTTGTGTGAAGTAGAAAGGATCAAGTAGATCATGGTAGATTGGTGCTAGCTAAGATTAGCACTTGACATTTAGCTTAGTGTCGGAAATTGGATAAGCGAAGTTGTATGGTTTTCTCCGCCTGAAGGGAGGTCTTGTTGACATAGTTCTTGAAACTCTCGAGTGTGGTACTCGGGGAGTGGAGTAGGGCGAAGAAGAGCTTCGTGACCGAACCACTATAAATCGCTTTGTCCCAGTTTGATCTTTCCAACTCTTTCCTTTACTTTTATTTAGTTACATTGTGTTTATATTGCATAGTTTAGTGTAGTGTTCATATTGGTTTTGATTGATCACATATAAGATTCGAATCAAGGTTTTCAATAGAAAAGTTTTTGAAACAAATTAAAAACCAAAAAAACTATTCAACCCCCCCCCTTCTAGTTTTCCACAATTTGGTATCAGAAGCCATGTTAGTCAAGATTTTAAAGTAAATTGTATTTTAAAACTTGAACCGATCAATGGAATCTATGCAAAGACCACCACTTTTCAAAACCGATTGTTTTATATATTGGAAAACAAGATTCGAAACGTATGTGAAATCAAAAGACATTGATCTTTGGCATGTTATTACCGAGAGTGACTTTCAATCGATTCAAAAGAATCCGGAAACTAGGAAGGAGGAAATAGTTCCTTATGATAAACAAAGTGATGAACTTAAAAGAAAACTAGCCAAAAATAATGAGGCTAAAATTATGATTTATAATCCTTTGCCTAAAAAAAAATTTGAAAGAATTTTCATGTGTAATATGGAAAAATATATTTGGAAAACTTTGTTAGTCACTCACCAAGGTAATAATCAAGTCAAAGAGAACAAGATAGATCTTCTTGTTCAACAATATGAACAATTTTCCATTTTGGAAGATGAGTCAATTGATAATGCTTTTGCTAGATTTAATACTATTATCACTAGTCTTAAAGCTCTTGATGAAGGTTACTTTAGCAAGAATTATGTTAGGAAGTTTCTTAGGTCTCTACATCCTAAATGGAGAGCAAAGTTCACCGCCATTGAAGAGTCAAAGGACATGGCGACATTATCACTCGATGAACTAATAGGAAACTTGAAGGTTCACGAGATGATAATCAAGAAAGACTCCGATATTGTCAAAGGCAAAAGCTAGGGAGTTAGATCTCTAGCAATGAAAGCCAAAAAGGAGTCAAGTGATGAGGAATGTTCGAGTTCCGATAGTGAAGATGAAGAGTATGTGTTAGCCGTTAGAAACTTTAAAAAGTTCTTTAGGAGAAGAGGTAGGTTCGTTAGGCAACCTCGTGATGACAAGAAGCCATCACACAAGAACCGAGTTGAAAAGAAAGGGACAAGTGATAGGAAATGCTTTAGATGCGGAAATCCTAATCACCTTATAGGAGAATGTCCTAAAACATCGACAACCAACAACCAACGAGCTTTCATAGGAGGCTCTTGGAGTGATAGCGGTGAAGAAGAAGAGAAGAAGCGCAACGATGAAACATGCCTAATGGTTCAGGATTCTAATGAGGTACATTCCGACTCTTCTTATTATACTGATGATAATTCGTCAATAGATGAAAATAGATTAAATGAAGAATATAATAAACTATGCGAAGTAAGTTCTAAAATTTTAGGTAGAAACAAAACACTAAAATTAAAACTGCATGAACTCGAAGTGCAAGCTTTAGAACTTAAGGATCAAGTCAAAAGACTTGAGAAGAATAAAGAAGTAGATGTAGGATGTAAGGCATGCATAAGTCTTCAAGTAGAGAATAAGAAACTCAAAGATAATGCTTTGAGGATCATTAAGTTTGAAAAAGGAACAAAGACACTTAATGATATACTTGAAAACGTTAGGAATGGTCAACATACCGAAGCGGGATTAGGATTTGACCTAAATAAACCTTCAAAAAGTAAAACGAAACAAGTAAAATTTTTCAAGCCCACAAGTTCTGTCAAAAGAGTAGACGATACCACTAAAGGTACAGACGACACCATTAAATTTAATGGTACCGTGGTACCATCTGGAGCTGGAGACAGAACTGAGTCGAATTTGAAAAATAATTCAAGTCCTAAACCAAGTTACATAGTTGTCAATGGTACCAAAGTATCTATTTCTAGTATAAAGGAAGTCAAAAGCTTTTACAAACCTTTGTCAACCCCCAGGATTGGCTTTGTAAAACCCGACACTAGGTCTAAGACTCCTCCACCTAGAAAAACAAATGTTCCTAAACCTCGGTCAAGAACTCCTCTACCGAGAGGTAACTCTAGAAGACAAATTTATCCAAGTAACTATCCCGTAACTTGGAATAACCGTCAACTACAAAGTTACTTACCATGGGAAATTTGTCCTCCGTTTCAACATCCTAACCAAATGCAACTAATGCATGGGATGTTTAATGCTAACAACTTTGGACCCATGAGATATTGGGGACCAAATGTTTGAATATTTGTCTTATTCAATAGATATGCTTGGGAATCGACATGGAGCCTGACGAATAGGTCAAGTATAGTGGATGCACTAATCATATGACGGGTAACCGAAGTCTATTCTCATCATACAAGGCATACAACAGAGGTAATGTCACTTTCGGTAGCAAACTTAAGGGCAACATAATAGGCAAAGGTACGATTACTCAAAACTCCCTCACTATTAAAGATGTTGAGCATGTAGATAACTTAGGATTTAACTTACTTAGCATTAGTCAAATGGTAGACAATAAGTGTAGAGTCATATTCTCCAAAGAGGGTAGCAAGATAATTAAGAATGGTAAAATCATAGACAAAGGAGTTAAGAGGAATGGCTTATTTGTTATGAAAATAGGAAATAAGCCTCAGGATAAGATTTGCTTAGCAACCATAGATGATAATTCCACTCTATTGCATAGGAGATTAGGTCACGCCAATATGCGCTTGACACAATCATTGGCGTCTAAGGAACTAGTTAGAAACCTACCTAAGATTAAGCTTGATAAACACTTTTGTGACGCTTGTAAAGTTAGAAAACAAGCTCATTATAGTCACAAAGCTAAGAATATGGTCTCGACCTCTAGATGCCTAGAACTCCTTCACATGGACTTATTTGGTCCATCCGCCGTACGGAGCTACGGAGGAAATTACTACACCTTAGTAATAGTTGATGACTATTCTAGGTATACTTGGACTAGATTTCTTAAGAATAAGACACAAGCTTTCGAGGAATTCGAAATCTTTAGCAAGAAAGTCCAAAATCAACTAGGGTGTACTATAGTCTCAATTAGGACGGATCATGGTCGGGAATTTGATAATGAAGTGCAATTTGGAGTATATTGTGATGCTAATAGTATTACACACAATTTCTCGGCTCCACGCACTTCACAATCAAATGGGGTAGTTGAGCGGAAAAATCATACTCTACAAGAGATGAGTAGAACGATGTTGAATGAACAATCAATTTCGCAAAAGTTTTGGTGTAATGCGGTGGACACCTCAACTTACATTCACAATAGGATTCTAATTAGACCTATCTTAGGAAAAACACCATATGAAATCATGAAAGGTAGAAAACCTACTCTTGATTACTTTAGAGTGTTTGGAAGCAAGTGCTTCATTCTCAACACTAAAGATTACCTCACCAAGTTTGACCCAAAGTCTTACGAAGGTGTTTTGCTAGGTTACTCCTAAAATAGTAAGGCCTATGTTGTCTTAAATAAGGAAACAATGAAAGTCGAAGAGTCACTCAACGTGACATTCGATGAAAGTCCTCCACCAACTAAGACATCATCCTTGGTGGATGATGACGTAGATGAGGATGAAGCCATTAAGGTTAATGGCAAGAAAACTTTAGAAGCTGACATTGAGGATGAAATAGTTGAAGTTGATGAAGTTGTCAACATTAAGGAATCCAAGAACCATCCTATTGAAAATGTCATAAAAAACCTAAACCAAAGAACTCTTAGGTCACAAGCTCAAAACAAAAGTAATTTCTTCTGTTTTATATCAACCGTAGAACCTAAGAATGTCGGTGAAGCGATTAAGGATGAAAGCTGGGTAGTTGCCATGCAACAAGAGCTCAATCAATTCACCGCAAACCAAGTTTGGGATCTAGTACCTCCACCTAAGAATCAAACCATCATAGGAACTAAGTGGGTGTTTAGGAATAAACTCGACGACAATGGCGTCGTAACTAGGAATAAGGCAAGGTTAGTAGCACAAGGCTATAACCAACAGGAAGGAATAGATTACGATAAAACTTATGCACCCGTAGCTAGATTAGAGTCTATTAGGATACTCCTTGCCTATGCTTGTGCCTTAGACTTTAAGTTGTACCAAATGGATGTGAAAAGTGCATTCCTAAATGGTTATATCAACGAGGAGGTATATGTTGCACAACCTCCGGGATTCGTTGATTTCGAGAAATCGAATCATGTTTATAAACTCAAGAAAGCACTCTATGGTCTCAAACAAGCTCCTAAAGCTTGGTACGATAGACTAAAGGCATTCTTGATTGAACATGAATATACCATGGGAGTGGTTGACAACACACTTTTCACAAAGAAACGTAATTCACATCTCATCATTGTTCAAATATATGTCGACGACATTATATTTGGCTCAACTTGTCCAGAACTGTGTGATGGTTTCTCTAAGATCATGCGTGACGAGTTTGAGATGAGCATGATGGGCGAATTAAATTTCTCCCTTGGTTTACAAATAAAGCAAATGGAAGATGGTATCTTCTTTAATCAATCTAAGTATAGTAAGGAGATGCTTAAGAAATTTAGTTTAGAAGAGTCTAAGCCCATGAAAACTCCCATGTCTACGGAAATTAAACTCACGAAAGATGAAGAAGGTGAGTCCGTGGATAGCACCAAGTATAGAGGTATGATAGGAAGTTTATTATACCTTACGGCAAGTAGGCCCGACATCATGTTTAGTGTTTGCCTTTGTGCTCGCTTCCAAGAGGATCCCAAAACCTCTCACCTTGAAGCGGTTAAGCGTTTCTTCCAATACATTAAAGGCACTATACACTTGGGATTATTTTATCCCAAGGGGACCGGTGTAGAAACTGTTGTCTATGCCGACTCTGATCATGCGGGAGATTATGTGGATCGAAAAAGTACGAGTTTCGTTTGTACCTTCATGGGTTGTTGTCTAACTTCTTGGTTTTACAAGAAACAAACGGCTCTTGCTATCTCCACGACCGAAGCTGAGTACATAAGCGCCGAAAAGGCATGCCAACAAGCACTATGGATGAAACAAGCTCTTAATGACTATAACATCCATCTAGATGACGTTCCTATTATGTGTGATAATAAATGTGCTATTGACTTGAGCAAAAACCCCGTTCAACACTCTCCTACTAAACACATCAATATCCGTCATCACTTCCTTCGCGATAACGTTCAGAAAGGAAATATTTCTATTGAGAAAGTTCCTTCTCTAGACAATATTGCCGACATCCTAACCAAACCTCTCAAACGAGAGTCCTTCAACTATCTTCGTCTAGGTCTAGGAATGATGGAACATATTCCATAAATCTCATGACTATTTATATATTTCACTGGAAATATTGAAGTCATCTCGTGTGTCTCGTCTCATGACTCTTTGAAGTCATCTCCTTTCGTCTAGTCTAGGTTCTCCTCGTCAAAAGAATTTATTAGGTATAAATTCTTTCCTCGTGTCAAAAAGTCTCACTAAAACAGCGAGACTTATTCATCAAAAATCAAAATGGGATGAAAATTCATCCTAGCAGATCACGGCACCACTAAAGTGGCACAGCACCGTGGAACCGTGTATCTGACAATGCCCGTATTTCAGCCTTCTCTTCCCACATTATTCATTTTAAACCTTCCCAACTTCTGCAATTGCTGTCAAAACCAAACCTCACAACTCAAAACTCAATTACACCCTTTCAAGATCTAATTCAAGGCATTGGTTCTCAAGATTACCAACTACTTTCACTTTTTCAACATGACTTGTAAGTGATTTAACTCTATTTTTCTTTAATCTTGAGTATAGGGTTTGTTCATAGATAAAAATTGAATTGGGGTTTTTCAATTTTAATTGAGTCTCTATTAAATTAGGACTAGGATTAGCCAATGCATAACCTTCATGATTCCTTTAACTTAGGACTTGCATAAACCCATATATTTTAGTCCAAATTCACTTTTGAGCAATTAGATTTAAGAGGAATCATGTTGTTATTGCAGTAAGAGTCTTTAACAATAAAGTCCTTCAAACTTAAAACATTTTGGCGCCAACACTTTGAAATCGCCAAACACCCCAATTCCATTGTTTTCGAAAAATTTCACGAAACTAGGATCATGAAACATTTTTCGTGCATTGTTGATGCCAACTAAAAACGTTTTTCTCATGCATACAAGATCTCATGAATATTGATTGAAGTACATAACCAATATGTATTTATCAACATATTCGTTTGAGCAAAAGTAAAAATTAGGAGCGTTTGGGTAATCTCATTATTTCAGTTATAGATTCGAGATTACCGCACCTCCACATAGTCTGCATATAGGCACATACTAGGCACATGTCTTTGAAATGAAATAGTTTCCATTTTAATCTTTGATAAATTTTTCATAGGTAACAAGAGATATCACATGTCTGATTATGATCATGAACTGACAGATGATTACACTCCCAAACCATCAATTGATCCAGACACCCCACTCTCTCACATACAAAGTTTCCAACACCTAGAGTCTCGTCTTTTTCATGAAGGACGAATTGTCGAGTCATCCTTTCTCAACTATGATCACATCCAAACCATGTTTCAAGAAATCGGATTCGATTGCTTGTTTCAGATCAATGATCAAATTTGTCCTCGATTCGTTCTCGAGTTCTATAGACAAGTTAAACTCGTACATAACGAGGATCAAACTTTGTCACTCCAATTCATGATACAAAACTACGATATCTCACTCACTCTTGACCAATTTGCCAATATCCTTGAACTTCCGAGCCATGGACAATGTTCCTACACGGAAGGTTGGTCTCTCAAAACCCTCACGTCACCAATTTGAGTCCGGTCCTTACAATACCCTCATTCCCACTCCATGTGAGATTAAAGCTCACATTCGTCTTACTCAAAAAGTTCATGGCTCTCTTAAAGAGAACGGTGAAATTGAGTTCCGTGAGTCTCATGAGTATGACTTAGATCCACTCAAAGTCTATGTTGATGAAATTCATCCACATCTACGTAGATTGATAGAAGTCATCCGTGAAAATGTCTTCTGTCTTCCTCACAACCGAGAGCAACTTCTGGCGTGCTGTGCTCATATGTTGTATTGTCTAGTCATCGAGCAACCCTACAATCTTGCTTACTTTGTAGCAAGAAGAATTGTCGGTGTCAGGGGTCGACTAAATAAGGCGATACCCTATGGCATGTTGTTGACTCGTCTATATCGGTTTGTCATGAATTCCTTCCCTCACCTCCAAAACAATCGATACCTCCTTGTCAACCCTACCAAGGCTCCGCTCACCCAAACCACATATACCTCTCTTTATTGGGAATGTACATCATCCCAAGGGAATCATGATGATAGTTCGATGTCGTGCTATGATATTTCATCAAGTGATGATGAATGAAGGTGTGCTCAAGTCAATGGAACTATTTCATCTTATTAGGATTTATCTATAATAATATATTAGGGAGTAATACTCTTTGTTGTTTTACATGCTTGACATTTAATCTATCACCTTGCATGAATATTTTATGTGATATTTGGATGATAGCTTATTTTGTCCCTTATGTTTGCATGCTTATGATTATCTTGGCAAATTACATGATAACCTTTATGTGCTAGAAGTAGCTTAATATGGGACATATTAGGCAAATAAATCTTTAGTGATTTGAGGCACTATCATTTCCAGGAAATAGTTCCCCTAGAAAACATCCGTCTAGCTGCCCAGAACTAGCCTGCACAGGAAAATTCGTGACTACAGTGTCATGATACCGTTAAATAGGCCACGATACCTTTAAATTTAACATTACCGTGTGGTATTTAGAGGTACCGTGTCCTTGTTTGACGGATTTTCACTGTTCCTCCTGAATCCCTGCATCCCTAACCTCAAACCTGCAAATTTTGCAACCTCACATACACCCCAAGATTCCCTTGTTACACCATAGGACACTACCATCACCTTTATGGTGAGTGTGCAATGAAAATTTAACAATACAAACTCTTGTCAATTAATGCTCCAACCGGTTGGAAAACTACAAGCTTTTTGAAAAGTCATGCCTTGCAATGGCAAAAAGTCATCCAAAGACATTTCAAAATAGTAAAAAGCATTTGAAAAAGTCCTCCATTGCATATGCTCTAAGAGAATGGTTCTGCCCGTTGACACGGGACAAGTTGACTTGAGTTAACTAAGAGAGTTAGCCACACACTTTTTGCAGTTGGAGGAGCTAAGGTGGCCACAACATTGGAATAGGCCATAAGCAACGTCGTTTTGCGAGTTGCAAATTTGATGAAATACTGAGGCTAAGTCGACTAAGGAAATGAATAGTGAGTTGACATTCAACTCGTAGGGTGTCATTGGGGATAAGAAGAGTGGAGAACATTAGATAGATGTTGGGACCTAAGCGATCGCCCAACTCGCCCACCCTCAAGGACGGCTATGAAATGCATGAAGTATTCAACCATATGCATTTTTTATAGGGGTGAGCAAAAAAACCGAAACCAAACCGAAAACCGAAAAAACCGAACCGAAAAAACCGACCGAAACTAAAAACCGATGGTTCGGTTTTTACTTTTTCAAAAACTGAAAATTGCGGTTCGGTTTCGGTTTTAGTCCAAAAACCGAACCGTAAAAACCAAACAGAACCGGTTTTATTATATAATAATATATAATTAATATAACATAAATAAATAACTAAATAAATCGAATTTATAAATTTATATTCATTTTATGGGTGGATTTATAATATATTTATCATAACGTGTGTTTGTTGTGTCATGTGTTTAGTTGACAATATATTAATAAATATGTGACAATGATCATATTATATGTATGTTTACTTGCATATGTGTGTGTCTTATCTATACGTGTGTAATTGTAAAAATATGAGATAAACATTATTCGGCTTAGCTTGTGTTTCTTTTTTCTATATGGGGAGAGATTGGGTCCACTACTAATTTAATACTCCCTCCGTCTCAAAATTATTGTCAGGAGACAAGAATCACAAAGTTTAATAAAAGTTGGACCATTATAATTCTCAACCACTCAAATAGAATATTCTCTCACTAAATTCTCTTTTTCTTACTAAAAATGGCAAGTGGACAATTAATTTGAGACATCCATAAAAGAAAATATGGACAATAAATATGAGACGGAGAGAGTATTTTTTTTTTTTTTTTTTTTTTCTGTGGGGCCTAATAATTTACATTCCTTCGTCTATCTACCTAAGGCATAAAATGGGTTATGTTATAGGAACCCCCTACTAAGGGAATGTACAACCCGCGAAGCAGACAGTATAGTCGGCGGCATCACCCAATAATTGCATACCCCCCTTATAGGGGGGGTCAGGATAACACAGGCCCATAAAATTTGCTAGCCTCCCCAATAAGTGAAAGAAACAGAGATGGGCCCACATGTGTGACCCACATCTATATATTCTAATATACAGCATTTGAAAAAGACCATGAATACCCCTCTCAAAAAAGAATACTCAAATTCTAGAGTGTCTACATTTGTCATTTTGCATACACAAAAATTAAATTACCAATTAATAAAAGGAAAATATCAATTCTAATAAAGGATTGTATTAAAATGTCTATTATGCCCTCCTAAAAAAGAAATACTAAATTTGAAGAGTATCTAGATTAGGAAATTTACATATATATTTTTTTTATTCGGAAATTTAGTTAATTAAGAAAGTGATTTAGTCAATACCAAAACTTATGTTGAAAGCTACTATTTTTTCGGCCTTTTTGAAAAGCTGTAGCCCAACTCATGAATACCCCTTTGGACCAGCCAAAACAAAGCAACACAAACCAACTCATCTAATCACTGAACCCTATCCCACCAATCTACCCTAAATGAAACCCGCACAATAAACCATCATCCAGTCGCTGACAACCACCATCCCTCCCAAACATATTCATCCGGAAATCATGCGAGCTATGTTTCATAATTCTATCTGAAGTAAGTTCAATAATCTATTTATTTAAATTTATTTGATATTATCACAACCTATCAATACATATTTTATTTTTTTTCAAATATTTGTGAAATCTTATCACAAATTAATGCAATTTAGGGTTATCCGGTTTAAATTCATAATTTTTTTCAATATTATCACAACATATTTTGAGGGTAAACACGGTTTGAATTTGCAATTTTTTCTAGGGTTAACAGGGGTTTCAAATCACAAGGGTTCGTGTATAAATACACCCATATTATACAGTCATTTCCACCAATCTCCACCGTAGCAATTATATTCATTAGCATAAACTTTAAAATATTGTTTATTGTTTATTTGTACATTTTTCTTTTTTTTTCATCATGACGATGAGTTGTTTAGGTTGTCTTCATAATGTTATTAATCATGTGGTTGAGTATTCAACGGCATCGATGTCTCTTTATATAAACTTTAGTGGTCAATGGATATGTAAAATGCTGGATTAAGGGGTCACTTACCTGCTCTATCAGTTTAGGAGAATCGACTATCAGTTGCACATTATTCTTTTTTGACAGTAGGATTGGATGCAATTAATCGTTGCTTTTTGTCACACATTTCGTGGGACGGGAGGTGACCCTTTTGGTGCAGCGACTAAGGTGTGGCCGTGGGAAGATGGCACTAATTCATTAGCTATGGCTATGTGAAAAACTAAGATTTGGGTTCATCTAAATTGTTTATCTGTATATTGCCAAAGCACTTTATCGACTAGGAATGGCTTACATGGAGGTAAATTTTTAAGTTTGATTTAATCACTGCAAAATACAAATCAAATGTTTGTTGAAACTGAATTTCAATAATTTTTTTTTCTTTTACAAGGCCTAATGTCATGACCTCAAGTCACTCGGAACCAACTTTAAATGTTGCAAAACATAAAAGGGCTGATCTGTAGCGGTTTTTGGACTAGGAGCTGTGGGAATTGCTGAGAGTAATTATATACTGAACTCTGTAAAAATGTTATACAGTGTATAATTAGGTGTACATCTGCATCCTAATAATAGTATTTTTAATCTTGATTATATTTTCTATTCATACATCTAATATGTGCATAATTAGATGTACATCTGCATACCGTAATTTAGCATTAATATTTTCTATTCATACATCTAACATGTAATTTTTTTACATAGTATCACAAATCGATCTCTTATTTAAATGCTGTAAACGTTTCTTAAGGCCCCGTAAATTTCACGGGTCAAACCATATGCTATCATCTTTATTGTACCTTACTTTATATGTTATATCTTCCATAATGTTAACGTCTTTTATCATAATTTTTAAATAAAAGTTGCCATACTTTAGACATTTTATCTGATATTTTATCTTCCATAATGACTATGCTTTATTAAAGCCATATGAAAATCGACCTCTTATAGAGACAATGTCAACGGTTTCTTTTTGTCCCGTGAATTTCACGGGGTCTATAAACTATTATCTATTCATTCATATAACACATGTTTTTACTCGCATGAGATCACAACTCGATCGCTTATATAAACATATTTATGTTCATAATAATAACAAAACTACCATTTCACGGTTTTAAATTTAATCCCGTGAATTTCACGGGTCTATAAACTAGTATAATATAAACCACTGAATCTGGGAAAGAAAAAAAAAAACATAGCCTTAGATTGAAAAAAAGTAAAGAAGAATAACCATTATATATATAAAACAAGTTTGTTGTTATAAATTGGCCATGCCCAAATATAAATAGTTAAAAACCAAAATAACCGAAAAATCGAACCAAAACCGATAATAAACCGAGAAAACCGAACCGCCAAAAACCGAATGGTTTCGGTTTTGGGTTCTATTAAAACCGAACATTTCTGTTCGGTTTCGGTTTTAGCCAAAAACCGACCCAAACCGAACCGTGCACACCCCTAATTTTTTATGATGATAGGTGTTTAATACTAGCTTTAAGTGCTTAATTGATTAGCTCTTAAAGGAAATAAGCAGTTTTGATTGTTCGGGTGAAACTGCTTATCAGCTTATTCATGAGTAAATAAGCACTAAAATATAGACAAGTAGTACCTGCTTACTTTTAAAGCTACTATAAGCATTTTAAAATACGCAATCACGAACACGCTTTAAAGAATTTCAATCTACTTGAGGGATAGCTGAGATAGCTACGAGAATCAGCTCAAAGTTTTAAACTTTCAATCATGTCGTCACTGTTCAAATTCATAACTTAGAGCACTATCTTATCAGTTTCTCTGAGTAATAGTTTTCAGAAAAGTGGGGCCCTAAGCGGAATCGCTTTCCGAGGTCTTTTGATCTTGGAAAGAATTAGTGTAGCATCGTGTAAACCATTCTTCGACTCTTCACCATTGCCTTTGCTTACGTCGTTAGCATCTTTAGCTTCTTCTGTGTTAGTTACATTGTTATCATCTGTAGCCGCTTCTATAGTTTTTACATCGTCATCATCAGTAACACCTTCGGTGTTATTTACATTGTTATCATCCATAGCACCTTCGGTGCTTTTTACATTTTTATCATATGTCACCCATTCCGTATTCCCATTTTTGTGAACAGCAGTAATCTGTCAAATTAGAACAAATGGAAGAAATTAGGATTGGTCTCGTAAGGTTACAATTTACTTTTTAAGCACGTAGCTTTAAGATTATTCGGAAGTTAAACACTACTAATCTTGGTCTCAAACTCTTAATGTTGTAATGACCAACACTAAATCTCAAACCACTGGGAATTAGACCAGCCCGTAAACTAGCAACTGGCTACATTAAAGAATTTTTTATTATTCTTCTATCCAGCTATGCTGTCGAAACATTACATATGGGTTTCGATATGCACACATGGCCAGCTGATTTAGATCATCACTTTGTACCATAGGGAGGTGACAAAATGTTGACAACACACACCTTAATTACATGTTAAATGGGTGTGTATTGTTACATGTTCAACCTGGTTGGGTTAGCCTGGGTTGACCTTAAGCATTTCCGCCCACTTTTTACGCATAAAAACAGTACACATTGGCAGACTTGCATCTTGAGCATTTATAGATGAAATATAGCCCAAATTAACTAATTCGACATATGTGGGTCGAATTTTACGCCATTATACTATATATAGAACATTATAAAGAAAGATTACCTTGCACTCGATACTGCAGTAATCTTCATCTATGATAGTTAGGTTGCAAACAATGCAGCAAACCTTCTTCGTGTTGATCTGTTCTTCTTTCACTTGTTGGATAGCCCTCTTTTGTTTTATGTAGAGCACCCTATTATTGTTTGTCTTGTAACTCTGCAGACATCACTTGTTTATCTTTGCACATTATACATCACTGATAGTATATAATAAGGTTCCATATGTTACTAACCTGGACACCTGAACAATCAAAATGTTTCTGGAAATCTGGCCGTTTGACAACACAAGAATATGAGTACCTACAAATCTGTCATTAATCAATCATTAGCGTAACGTGTCAGTATTCATATAGTGTAATCTATGTAAATTAAAATGATAATCAGTAATTGCTCACTAATGTTTTGGACATATTAGGTAACGGGTCGAAACAGACAGTTTTCGTACAGATCAAAACATGCATGTCAAGCTGAATTAATCCAAAAACTCTATGTCCAAGTTTTAGATAAATAACTAACTTGTCAAGTATGATAACAGAATTTTTGTTACTTCAATAATTTTTTTCATTTCATAAATTGACTTTTAATGGAAATTTTATAATAAAAAAACTACTGTGTTTTGCTGGTTCAAGGATATTGTCCACCCCTCAATCAAAAACTGACACCTCATGTAAAACTCCGATCACCATAGTATTATTGTCCACACTGCCGACAAGTCCCAAAGCGGGCTCGATGTTTTCAAGGAAGTATCAGAGTAGTTGGAGTTAACTCAATACTACCACAGGCATGGTACTTGTAAAGCCGCAGTTATGAATATATATATATATATAGGGGGACTTTCTTACGAGAACTATTTTATCTGCGAGAACTGAGAGAACCACAAAAAACATACGTGCACGCCTTTTAAAATAAAATAAAAATGCATGCAAATCATCAATAATCGTAAGTATCCACCTATGTTCTTCAATATCATCATGAACTCATCATCTTTTTTCACAAAAACCTTACACAAGGCCGCAATATTGTCGTTGCACGCCTTATAAGAACATACATGCACACCTTCAAAGAAAAATGTTGTATTTCCAATTTCTTATCAAATTCTTTAGAACAACTATGTTTTTTTAAAAACATATATGTTGTTTTTAGAACATATGTGCAAAAATACAATTATGAAGGCGTGCATGTATGTTTTTGGTGGTTCTCTCAGTTCTCGCAGATAAAATGGTTCTCGCAAGAAAGTCTCACTATATATATATATATATATATATATATATATATATATATTCTATTGGTATAGATTTATGAGTTTATTGAATGGATGAAGATGGATAAAATATAAAATGAAAGGAAGATGATTACTTTACACGGTTTTAAAGTGTGGAATGACCCGCAACATAAACTCTTTATATATGGGTATACACATCCTGAGGTCCTCCCCAACGACCAGCTAATATAGCATTCACTAATACCCTAGCTAGCCAACCCATTCATATTGGCTGTTTTTCCCGAAAGGGGCTCAAGGTATTTCAAGATATTATATCTCCTAAACGATTTCTCCAAAACTTAATACAACAAGTACACAATTAGTGTTTAAAACGCTATATGATCGAATAACATCCTACATTAGACAAATATATACGCAATAAGTGATTACATTAATCTTGATCATTACCTTTAAATTTTCAAGATAATACAATACCTGCAAGTGTTCATGTCCATCATGATCCGAACTACATTCATTGCAAAAAGGGTGAACACACTTAATGCAAAATCGATCCAATCTATTAGTCCTATGTGTAGAGCAATCTTTAGGCTCTACAATGTTAATCATATCCACAATCCATGGGGACAACTCTACATGTTTATTCTGCAAATAGTATATGTATTAGAATTCTCATCAAAATCCAACCTTATGATCCACTTAAAAAAGTGCGAAAAAATAAAAGTTATAGAGTGTACTTGTTTCCGAGACCGGCGTTTGAACCCATTGCCGCTGCAGCCGGCTGTCGAGGTTGCGGTGGTGGTAGTGAGGTCTGCCATGGTGACTATTTTCTTGAAGAATATTGAGTTTAAGAGTATATATAGTTGTGGGTATACGAATATTTTAACCTAGTTAAGTTCGTAGGGTTTTTTTTTTTTTTTTTTTTTTTTTTTTGCCGGTAGCGCAAGAACATAATAGTTTTTTGTTTCTTTTTCTTATATTAATTTGTGATGTGATAGAATCTAGGAGTATAATTGACAGAATCTAAATGATTTTTTTGTTGCAAATGAAAATCCTTATTTGACTTTTTTCAAACTTAAATTTAACACATATCACTTGGACTTTGGGATGAAAAAACTTTCGTTACCCTGATAATATTATTGTTGATGGTATGTTTTCTTGGTGATTATCTTCTACTTATATAATTTTCAAAAATGATTAAAGGGTTTAAGATTGGATAACAAAAAATGTGTAAATGCGAAAGCATGTGATTGTGGCTTAACTACCAACATATTTGTACCTTTTGGTTTACGAGGCGTTTGCAAGCACGTGCGTTGCACCAATTGTATCTAAGTGTTCATAGCTTAATGGTTGGTACTCATTAGGTTTACACTATTTAAAATAATTATTTTACTTTAAAAAAGTACATGTGAAGAGGTTTTTTGCAAGATGTTATATTTAAATGAGGTTTTTCACATGTAATCTTTTAAATTTTTCGTAGCGTATTGCTGAACCAGAAAAAACAAACGTCAAGTACATGTTTAAAGACGTATACTTGACATGTTTCAAGCACTATGTCAAGTATTATTTTTTTCTCGATACACGATATTTTGTTTCTGTCTTGCGCCAACATGTGTTTCGGACATGCATGTGGCTTTACGAACCCGTGCGTTGCACAAATTGTATCTAATTGTTGATTTCGTAATGTTTGAGTAAATTGCTTAGTTGGTACCGTGATGGTGAGGCTAAAATATACAACAATGTATAACTTGGCCTGCCTCGGGTGGATTTTGTTAATTTTTAGGTAGATTTACCATTTTTTTTGGGTTTATTGCGTTACATAGTCAATATGAAGATGATGTTACGAATGATGCATAAAATATTAGGACGCTCACATGACAACGTGCACCGCCCTGAGTTACCACTACTTAGTTTTTTAAAATACAAATCCAAACTCAATGTTGTAAATAGAAAGTGATCACTTTTATTTGAGTTTGTTCAAACTTTTTCCATTATATCAGCATTCTTTACTTAAGGTATCAAGCACCAAATGAGAAATGTAATATTGAATAGTTAAGGACAGTGTTGTCACTTGTTAACCATCTGTTGTTCTGCATCTAACTTGAATAACAGAGATATGGTCTTTTCATCTTATGATACATTAATAAATCTTTTGTTTGAATAAAGCAGTTGAATATTGTTACTTTTTAATGTCATCCCTATTGAATAAAGAGACACTTATTTTTGAAATATAAGATAACAGGATAACATGGTTACTATTACCAAAGTCAAAACGATTGTGTGACTTTGTACTAAACACAACGTTGTATATTAGAATTATAAAATCATGCCTTTTGCACATCGTTGCCATTATAACTATCTAAAACATCAATATAGTGGCCTTATTTTCCTAACTTGCTCTACAGGTCATGCAAATTCATCTATACTTAATGCTGGAACAAATTCATACTGCTAGCAGTTTATACTGCTGGTTACGCTAGTTAGTACTATTGGTGTGGTTCATTTGTACTGTTAGATGCAAAGACGATCTTAGTACTGCCCGCCTTAGCACTTTGTACTGCTCGAGACTTTGTACTGTTGGGTTTTCGGGTCAGTACTGCTCTCACTATTTCATTGATACTTCTTTCAAAGACTATTAGTACTGCCAAGGTCTAGTGACTGCTGCTCGACATGCATGGTTCTTTTATTCTTGTCAATACTGATGGATACATGCTTGTTTCATTCTTTATGCACATGGGATGCATATGTGAAATATTTGTTAATGATAGTGGGACGGTGGAGTTGTATTTTCATTGGTGTGCATGGAAGTGTAGAGGGAATCACCTGCACACATCAACCAAAACACAAAAATATATAAGCAAGCCTGTGACTTTACTTGGATTGACCTTATAATCTATACCTTTAAAATAGTAAATTATTATGGACAGATTAGTAAATTATAAGGTAGTCTTGAACTTCTTGCATTGAGTTCTCAGCTTCTGCTAGTTCATGGTCATGCTGTATAACCTGCACACGAAAAAAAATAAGGAATGAAAATTTGAACTTTTGAAAATCAAGAATGAAGATTCGAACTTTTTGTGTTTGTGCATGTGATTTTGGCCGGTTTATATAGGCATGGATTAGGTTAAATCATAAATTATTCTTGCAACTCTTTCACTTCATCTAACCAACTTTTAATTCTATACTAAATACCATGTGATCAATTCCGAAAACCCTTGCACTTCATCTAGCCAACTTTTAATTCTATACTAAATACCATATAATCAATTCCGACAACCCTTGCACTTCATCTCCTTTCATGATTGTATACTTATTATGAGGTTGCAATAATTCATATAGTCTACATGTAGCTTAAACTACTTTGTACCGTACATACCTTTGTGCACAATCACTATTCCACATTAAATTAAGCTATTGAATCTTTATATATAATAGATTTGATCGTGATTTCTCATAAAATGCTCATTATAAATAGAGTAATTTTGTGAAATATGTTTACGTTTTAGTAGAGAATCAAATCCATAATAATGTATGCAAGATTGGTTCAAAAGTAGCCATTTACAAAAATTTAATTACTAAAGCTAACGATTTGATCATTTATCTTATGCACTGTATAAAGTTTCTCCTTCTATGCAGCTAACCGTTGTGTTTGTGTCTGCAATTACTAAAAGAGGGGAACCATCACAGATTGCACCGGCCTTGTCATTAGTAGCTACATCAGAAGCCACTAGCTAGGATGCATGAAAGTTTAGTGTAATAGGATCGAAAATGACAATGAAAATGAATAAAGGATCAAAGGCGTGAATACTTATTTGTTCTTGAGTTATATAAACCCTCACAATGTGTCGTTGGCATACTAATTAAACTTCACAGCCTAAACTCATTGATTCGTTAGGCTGGATGTAATGGTGAGTGGTGACGACAGATAACCATAGTCACCACCGCAGCGCCAACTCACTGTTGGAATTTAATAACCATGACAAGTTCATATATTAAACACATAATCATCACACACATGCGGAAGCGTAGAATCTATTTTAACACATAACGAATTAACCGAATAATAAAGTAAACGTACCTTTGATTCTAGCTAAACAAGAATCAACTTCAATAATCCTTCAATCAAGATCAAGAACCATAATTAGGGTTTATAATTGGATTACCGAATTACCCCTTACCATCTTGTAATTCAATCAAAGATATTAACTATAGTGAGTTAATACCACATTCTTGTACTCACGTACTAATACCAAATTAATGTAAATGCTAGTTTAATAAACACTGTTAATACAAATAGCGTCTCAAAAACGTTATTTATATTCTTTGATCTTTCATTAGTTTTGTTAATGACAAATAAAAGGAATATCTTTTAGCAAATAATAAATACTAGCTTAAGTCTCTTAAGTACACATTTTACACTTCACATAATAACCAAGAATTACAAGTTTGCTTATTTAGTAACTTGTTTCCTTAAAAGGAAACTTTAATTCTAAAATCATTCCATGACATCATTGCATACATCACATACAATATCTTTGATATATCTTGTTTAGATTTGCAAGATACATAGTTGACTTTTGAGGATCTTGGATGATTTGGTAAGATATGCTAAGATACAACTAAACCTTAGTTGTCACATCCCACGGATCCAAACCCAATGAAGAACGGATCCCTTCTGAGGGATCCGTGGGATCCGTGAGCTGAAGATCAGCTAGCCTATAAATAGCAAGCTGATCATTTGGCTCTCTCATCACTCATATAGCTTTAACACACATATTCATTCAGTACATATCTTACTAACATCATTCATAGTTGCATTTCACTTTGATCTTTCATTTTGTAGAAAAGAGATCAAGCATTCAAGGATCTACAGAACCGTAATCCTTTAGTTGCATTACTGTGTGATATTGTAGTTTGTTTCACACATCATATCTATCATTTGTAATCAGTGAGTGTGGTTAGTGCTTTAGTCCTTAAAGCACAAAGAGTGTAGGGAGTGGTTGTACCCGTGTAAAGAACTCGACATCTAGCTTAGTGTCGGTAAAGTAATTAGGCGACATCAGGTTGGTTCTACCTTGTGAAAGAACCCGGTGTTTAGCTTAGTACCGGAAAAGGAAGTAAGCGACGTGTAAAGGTTTTCTCCGACTAGAAAAGGAGTTTGTTTCTTAGTGAAAGATAAACTCTCGAGTAGGAAACTCGGGGAGTGGAGTAGGGCAAGGAAGAGAGTCCTTGTAGCCGAACCACTATAAACAACAGTGTCGTGTGGTTTGATCTTTCCTCTCTTTATCTTTTGTTTACATTGTGTGATTATTTATTTGTGATTGTTTCCTTTGAAATTAACATATAGTAACAAAGCAAATAAAACTTGAAAAAGGTAAAAACTATTCAACCCCCCTTCTAGTTTTCCACAATTGGCATCAAGAGCTACGTTACTTAAGATCTTTAAAATATATTGTATTTTAAAACTTAAAACGATCCATGGATTTTGAAAACTTTAAAGAAGGGCAATCTATGCAGAGACCACCTCTATTTGAACCAAATTGTTTTATTTATTGGAAAAATCGCTTTGAGACTTATGTAAAGTCAAAGGATATAGATCTATGGTATATTATAGTTGATGGTGATTACAAACCTATTAGTTATAATATTTCGAGTAGTCGGGATGAAGAGTTTCTCTTACTCGTCACAGTGATGAGCAAAAGAAACTAATTGCCAAAAATAATGAAGCCAAAATGATGCTTTATAATGCCTTACCTAAGAAAGAATATGAAAGAGTTTTTATGTGTAAAACGGCTAAGGATATTTGGCAATCTCTTATTATCACACATCAAGGGAACTCACAAGTAAAAGATAACAAAATTGATCTTCTTGTCCAACAATATGAACAATTTGTTATCTCTGAAAATGAGACCATTGATAGTGCGTTTGCTAAGTTCAATACTATTATTACATCACTTAAAGCACTTGATGAATCTTTTTCTAGTAAGAATTTTGTCAGGAAATTTCTAAGAGCACTCCATCCGAAATGGAGAGCAAAGGTGACAGCTATTGAAGAATCTAAAGATCTCTCAAGCATGACACTGGATGAGCTCATAGGAAACCTAAAAGTTCACGAAATGATTATGGAAAAAGACTCGGAAATTGTCAAAGGCAAAAAGGAGAAGATTAAGTCTATTGCCTTAAAAGCCAAAGTCGAGTCAAGTGATGATGATGAGTCTTGTTCAAACAGTGATGATGAAGAGTATGCCATGGCCGTGAGGGATTTCAAGAAATTCTTCAGGAGACGAGGAAAGTTTGTAAAACCACCTCGTGATGAAAAGAAATCCTCTAGGAATGATCGTGACGATAAGAAAGGTAAGGTTGATAGGAAATGCTATAGGTGTGGTGACTCCAGTCACTTAATAGGAGAATGTCCAAAGCCTCCAAAGACCAAGTCTCAAAGAGCCTTCATTAGTGGAGCTTGGAGCGATAGTGAAGGAGATAATGATGATGAGCCTAAGAACAACGAAATGGCACTTATGGCTAATGACACAGAAGAGGTACATTCTGATTCATACTCCTCTATAGATGACGAAACCTTAGAAATAGAATATAACAAACTGTGTGACGTTACTTTAAAAATCATAAACAAAAACAAGTTTTTGAAAACAAAGACAACACTTTTGGAAAATGAAGTATTTTGGCTTAAAGAAAAAGCAATACAAATTGAAAAAGGTAAAGATAGTAAAGAAACGTGTGTGTCTTGTCAAGAACTAAAACTTGAATTAGAAACCTTAAGAACCACACAGGAAGATTTGATCAAACATAATTCAAAGTTTAAAAGGTTTGATAAAAACATAAGTTGTGTAGATGAAATAATGAAAATGCAAAAGCTACCTCATGATAAAACAGGACTAGGCTTTATGAAACTAGGAACCGTAAGTGATCATAAGGAACAGACTGTGAATAAAACTGATTCAACCAAGTTGGACACTCATGGATCCGACGGATCCAAAAATTTGGATCCGCCAAGTGTATCCAAAGGATCCGCGAGTACAGAAGTTGAACAGAAGGTTCACAAAGTCGACGTTCCGAGTTTGTTAAAGTTACTAAGAAACCTAACAGTAGTATAACCAATAATAAACATAAACCAGCAGTATCTTTAGGAAGAGGACAAGCTAGAAATGAATATAGAGTTAAAACGGATCAACAGAGACCTCAAATGAGTTTTCCCAAACACCCCTTTCCAAAGAGTATAGTTAATCCACAACATAATTATCAAAATAATTGGAACCAAAACATACCTAGAAACTTTCATGGTCCTAGTTATATGTCATGGAACAATTGTCCACCATTTACATACATAAACCATGATAATGTCATGTTTAACCCAAACGGACCCATGAGATATTGGGGACCAAATGCTTGAGTCTTTTATGAACTTAGGTATGCTTGAAAGTTGATCTTGAACCTGATGAGTGGATCAAAGATAGTGGGTGCTCAAGACACATGACGGGAAACAAAAATCTTTTCTCAACCTATCAAGTGTATGACGGAGGTAATGTCACATTCGGTAGCAAGCTTAAAAGTAAAATCATCGGAAAAGGTAAAATCTCTCATGACTCTCTATCTATTGATGATGTTGCTCATGTAGATAATTTAGGATTTAATTTACTTAGTGTAAGTCAATTGTGCCGCAAAAAGTATAACGTCCTTTTCAGTGAAAATGGAAGTAAAATACTTAAAGATGGCATAACCGTAGGAAAAGGTGTTTTAAAGAATAATGTCTATGTTATGAAATTAGATAAAACACCTAAAGATAAGTTATGTCTTACCTCCTTGGACGAAAACTCAACTCTATGGCATCGACGCTTAGGTCATGCTAATATGAGGCTTATTCAATCTTTGTCATCCAAAGAACTCGTTAGGAACCTACCCAAGTTGAAATATGACCAACACTTTTGTGATGCTTGCAAAATTGGGAAACAAGTACATAATAGCCATAAGGCTAAAAACATGGTATCTACATCTAGATGCCTAGAATTATTACATATGGATTTGTTTGGCCCGTCGGCTATACAAAGTTATGGAGGAAATTTTTACACTTTAGTCATAGTAGATGATTACTCTAGATATACATGGACAAAGTTTTTGAAAACTAAAAATGAGGCATTCGACAAATTTGAAATTCTAAGCAAGAAAATTCAAAATCAAATAGGAAGTAATATAGTATCTATTAGAACTGACCATGGTCGAGAATTTGACAATGAAATTCAATTTGGAAATTTTTGTGATAATAATGGAATAACTCATAATTTCTCGGCTCCTCGTACACCTCAATCTAATGGTGTAGTAGAACGTAAAAATAGAACAATTCAAGAAATGAGTAGAACTATGTTAAATGAACAAAACATACCACAAAAGTTTTGGTGTCACGCTGTAGATACTTCTACATATATCCTAAATAGAGTTTTAATTAGACAATTTTTAAATAAAACTCCTTATGAAATTTATCGAGGCATAAAGCCTACATTAGGATATTTTAGAGTTTTTGGAAGCAAGTGCTTCATTTTAAACACAAAGGATTATCTCACTAAGTTCGACCCAAATTCGTATGAAGGTGTATTTCTTGGGTACTCACAAAACAGTAAAGCATACATTGTATTAAACAAGGAAACATCAAGAGTCGAGGAATCGTTGAACGTAACATTCAACGAAAGTCCACCTCCCTCTAAGACATCACCTTTGGTAGATGATGACTTATTTGAAAGTCAAATGGTTAATGATATAGAAAACATTGAAAATGACAATGAACCCGTAAAAGGAGAAATAGTCAATATTAAAGAAACTAAAAGTCATCCATTAGAAAACGTCATAGGAAAACTTAATGAAAGAACATTAAGATCCAAAGCTCAAAATGAAAGTAATTATTTTTGTTTTATTTCAACTATTGAACCTAAAAATATAGACGAGGCAATAAAAGATGAATCTTGGGTAATTGCTATGCAAGAAGAACTTAATCAATTTATTAGAAATGATGTTTGGACATTGGTCCCTCCACCTAAAAACCAAACCATAATCGGCACCAAATGGGTCTTTAGAAATAAAATGGATGAAAATGGTATAGTATCTAGAAATAAAGCTAGGCTAGTAGCTCAAGGCTACAATCAACAAGAAGGTATAGATTACGATGAAACCTTTGCACCCGTAGCTAGACTTGAGTCTATTAGAATATTACTTGCATATGCATGTGCACATGACTTTAAGTTATTTCAAATGGATGTTAAAAGTGCTTTCTTAAATGGTTTTATAAATGAAGAAGTATATGTTGCACAACCTCCCGGCTTTGCCGACTTTGAAAAACCAAATTATGTTTTCAAACTTAAGAAAGCTTTATACGGACTTAAGCAAGCACCAAAGGCTTGGTATGATCGACTTAAGACTTTCCTAGTTGACCATAAGTATACCATGGGCCTAGTAGATAATACTCTCTTCACCAAGAAAAAGGGATCACATATTATCATAGTCCAAATATATGTGGATGACATTATATTCGGTTCAACTTGTCAAGAGTTATGCGACGATTTCTCAAAAATCATGCATGACGAGTTTGAAATGAGTATGATGGGGGAACTAAACTTTTTCTTAGGTCTCCAAATTAAACAATTAGAAGATGGGATATTCTTCAACCAATCAAAGTATATCAAAGATATGCTTAAGAAGTTTGGTCTTGAAGACTCAAAACCCATGAGAACACCCATGTCCTCCGAAACCAAACTCACTAGGGATGAAGAAAATGAATCCGTAGATAACACTAAATATAGAGGAATGATTGGTAGTTTACTCTATCTTACAGCTAGTAGGCCTGACATTATGTTTAGTGTTTGTCTATGTGCACGTTTTCAAGAAGATCCAAAAACGTCCCATCTTGAAGCCGTTAAAAGAATATTTAGGTACATCAAAGGTACTACACACTTAGGATTATGGTATCCCAAAGGAACGGGTGTAGAAACCATAGTGTATACTGACTCAGATCACGCAGGTGATTATGTTGATAGGAAAAGTACTAGCGGTATTTGTACCTTTGTAGGATATTGTCTAACATCATGGTTCGCTAAGAAACAAACTGCCCTCGCAATCTCAACAACAGAGGCAGAGTATGTGTCTGCAGGAAAGGCGTGTCAACAAGCACTGTGGATGAAACAAGCTCTCGTCGACTATGGAATTGAACTCAACAACATTCCCATTCTTTGCGACAACAAAGGTGCTATCGATCTAAGCAAAAATCCAGTCCAACACGCTAGAACCAAACATATTGAAATACGCCATCACTTCCTTCGCGACACTGTACAGAAGGGAATCATCTCAATTGAGAAAGTTTCCTCAGAGGACAACATTGCCGATATTCTCACAAAACCACTTAAACGAGAACCTTTCAACTATCTTAGACTTGGATTAGGATTAATGGAACCTAGTGATTAGGTGAAACATAAGTATAAACATTAGTTTAGCCACACATGACACTAAACCAAAACATGTGTTCTGATCCGCGGATCCAATCGACAACAAGGACGGATCCTTTGTTTTGTTCCGCCGGATCCGTCGCATGCTGAGTTCAGTTTATTATCAAATAAACAAGAACAACTACTATTCATTCCTCACTCCAAAACATATCACCTTACTATACTCGACACACACTTAATCTCCATCACCATTTAGACCATTTTCTTCCACAAATTTGTGCTTCTAACATCACTGTAAGTATTCTTATCATATTTATACTCCTGATCTACGTCTAGGATTTCCATTTCATGCACAAAACCAAAACTTGGGGTATATGCATAATTCTTGAAAAATCATGAAGCATATTTATTGCATTAAGCTTAAAAACATGTTTTTCTTAGTTAGGAATTGCATCTCATAGCACATTGTCTTAATTTAAAAAAAAACCCCATGAATTTTTTTACTAAAATCTTCTAACGACTAGGTAAAATGATCTTTTTGAACATTGTCCATACAAATGCAAAAACGTTATCTTTTAGACTTCACTTGCATAATGTCTCTTGAATGCTAAAGGGAATACATAATTAATATGTATTTTCGGGTACATTCAACCGTAGCTACATTAAAATAGGAGCGTTTGGGTTATCTCTCGTTTATAAACAAAACTTGCATAAACTAATTTTTCTTGCATCAAAAGGAGTCGAGATAACCGCACCTCCACATTGTCCCCATGTAGGCACACACTAGGAATTTTACACTTCCTTTGATCATCTTAACTAAAACTATGTAACTTTTGTATTTAGGAAAATCATGCCTCCCGCAACCAACTACGATCACAAAAGAACCGTTAACTACTTACCAAATGTCCACAAAACCAAAGGTCTAACCAATGCCCAAATCGAAATTTTCAAAGCCTTAGAGAAAAAGTATGTTCATGAGGGTAGAGTCGTAGATTCATCGTTCTATGAAGGAACACAACTTAGGGAACAATTAGCCGCAATTCGATTTGACTCTCTTTTAGATATAGATGAATCAATTGTTCCCAGGTTCATACTTGAGTTCTATGCTAGTGTAGGTCTTAGTTTGAGTGACCAAGGTTACTTAAGTCTTCATTTTACTCTAAATGGAAATCTTGTCAACATCCCTATTGATCAATTTTGTGTGGTCTTAGGAATTCCAAACCAAGGGACATGTCTTTACTCGGACAAATGGTCCTTAACAATCTTAGAATCCAGTCTCGATAGGACGGCACCATATGTCACTCCTCTCGAATCAAAAGAAGTGATTAGGGAACATCTCTTCATTCCTAAGAACAACCCCACAAGAATGTATCGTGGTCGTGAAGTTGCTAGAGATCCATTTGCAATGGAGCTAAATGAACTCAAACCCGAATTCAAGAAAATGGAAGATGTCTTAAGGGCTAATGTGATGTGCACCATAGGAAACCGTGATCACATCAATGCTTGTTTGTGTCATATGATGCACAACATCTCTACTCGTCAACCCTTCAATCTTGCTTATTGTGTTGCCAAAAGAATGTGTGACATTCTGGTTCAAAGCAAGATTGCAATGCCTTATGGTATGCTCTTAACCCGAATTTATAGAGCCATTACACCCGCTCGTCCAAACCATTTAGGCTTTATTCCGGATTACAATGAAATTGAACATACCTTCGTTCCTTTGAGCGACTTTAGGGTTAGTGTTGATAAGGGCAAACGTCCTCGTGTGCCAACATCATCCTCATCATCTTCAATGAGTGAAGATGATGGTTTGCCAAACTCTAGGATTCCTCCACCCGAATACTTGAGCCATCTTCCTCCAATTCAAAATGAATCCGCTGAGTATCGAAACATCAAAGGAATGGTGAAGAATCTTGGTCGTTGGATGATGAAATTGCACAAGGGGATGAAGAAGTTGAAGAAAAAGCTTACATGATGGAGTGTTTGGTTTTGAACAATGTTGGATGTTGTGATGTTAAACTTTTATGTGTCTTGAATTTATCTGATAATACTTATTGTGTATGTGTAATAACTAACATTTGCAGGTAGATAACCATCACGGTTATCAATTTTCCGGGTTATAGCCTATGTTTGGCATAACACCTAAAACGGTAAGTTTCTAAGAACGAATTAAACTATGTGCAATCGTGTGTTAATGTTATCATATTTAATTGTTTTGCTATACATATTAGATGTTAAGTAAGGTCTAGGTGAATTTTTGGGTTTTCATCGAAAAACGCGAAATATGACATATGTTCTGTTTAGTTTCTTTAGTTTTAGGCATACGGATCCGGCGGATCCCTAACCTGGGCTCCGTGAAGGCTTATCGTTGGATCCGCCATCCGCCAACCTGCGGATTTGGCGGATCCCTGAACAAGGTTCCGCCTTTGATTCAACTTGGATCCGCAGGTTTCCCAGTAAAATTCTAAAACTTTTTCGACTTATCCCGATTCTTAAATCTTAAGTGTTTAGTATCATCTAGGATTCATTCTATGATCATAATTCATCTTAGAATCATTTAGGAATTCTTAGAAACTTACGAACAAAATTTCCCACCAAAATTTAAATTTTTGAATTTTAGGTGTGAGTTACCAAACTCATACAAAGAAGGAACCCTTTCTAGGGATCCGTCAAATCCGTGAAAATATCAAATCATCAGATTTTCCACTATCTCTTTGTATTAACTGCAAATCCACAACACATTACTCAACCAAAGCTCAATGGATTGACTTCCTTGATATGACCTGCACAAATTTTTGTTCCAAATCATTAGAAACCAACATTCTCTATTGGATTCACATCAAATCCAAACACACAGACTCACAAACCTTCTGTCTATAAATTAGCACTTTAGGATCCTCAATTCACATCACAACCATCTCTTCTCCTGTACATTTTAGCTATCATACTTCACCAAAAAGTCTCAATGACAAAATCAAACAACTCCTCCACATCCAAGCCACTAAAACGAACAGCCCGTATGAGTGTGAAACCTTGTTGTTTCATCAACATTCACAACTCATCCTCTGAAGAATCATCACCACTAAACATATCCTCACCCATTGCTAGTGAAAACTTTCTTACTTTATCCACTCCAACTCCCTCACATGTAGTCATTAAAACACCACCTCCTACCATTACTCCTGTAGCAACCACACCACCACCCGCTCCTGCTCCTGCTCCATCACAGTCTGAGAAGTCTGCCTCATCACCATCCTCACCAAAACTCCAACCCATGGAACTATTTAGGACACCACCAACATCTCTACAACCATATCTTGAAGAGTTAGAAGATCTTCCACCAACATCAACCAATACTCCACCAATAAGTCTTGAAAACTTAGAACCTATGCTATTTCATCCTCTCCATCCGGAGATTCATGGTCCTCTATACCGAGAAGCACCACAACCTCGTCCACAAATACCACCACTATCACCAACTTCAACACTCATTGCCATTGATGAAGCAATGTGGAGCAACATTCCTCAAACACAAGAGGAAATAAGTGCGGAGTTAACACAACTCTATACTCTCTCGGGTATGGTTGACCATCGCCTTCATGAAGCAATGGACATTCAAAACATCCTTATGAACTCCCTCCAAACACCACAACAACCATCAAACAACAACAACAACCAACCACCATCACCACCACCACCACCACAAAACTTGGAGCCTAGTCTTCCTCCCGGTTTCTCAAGTCATGATTGCGCACATTGTGAGAGAACGGCTCACTTGGCCCAAAGGACCAACATCTTGGTCCATGAGCTTCAAAATGAGATGAGGTTCATCTTGAACCATGTTCTTGAACGTTTAAACGCAATCTCTCATCCTCCTCAATAGGAGCTTTCTAGACTAGTTGTTAGGACCTTTTAAATTGTTTCTTTAGGACTTTTTACTTTTTCTTTCTAGGATGTCTTTTTTATTGTACTTGTAACATCATTTCATCATTGTGACTTTTGTCACAAAATTTTCATTATCTATGAATGTGATGTTTTATGCTTATGAGTGATCAACATATTGCATATTATCATTATCATTGTGAACTAACATCATTATCTAACCTATATTATACCTTGATTATGATTGCTTTAGGTAAAAATAATGATCAGACGCTTAGTTTTGACTTTTAAAAGTCAAAACATATTAAAAGGCTTGTTTGGAAGAATACTTCACAAGCATTCTACTTCTTCATTGAAGTCATTCATTACTAACACTTCATTTGCAGCATTGTTAGGATTTATAAAAAGCGATGGTCATTGTCGATATTTATTGTATTAAACGTGTCGTTGTGTAATTAGTATATTTAGTCAATAGGGCTTGGACTTAAGCTTATATGTTAAGTATTGTATTAAAATGGCCCATGTAAAAGCCCATCCAAGTCCAAGCCCATCCATCTCCAAATAGTATAAATAGAACCTCCCATCCTCACTTGAGAGGTTGGTGTTCTTGAAGTGTGCTTAAGGTATTGTAGTCATTTAAGGTTTGTATCAAAGTAAGTGTGTGATTTAATCAAAGCTAATATTACATGTTCCACTCTTAATTCTTTGATCTTATCTAGTGATTGTTGTATTGGTTAGGATAATTATTAGTGATTAACAAGTGGTATCAAGAGCATAATACTTAAAGATCTAGGATTATATACTATTTTTTTTTTCACGTTACTGTGTCACTTGTGTTGGTTTATTAAGAATTTGTTTTGTTTTTTTTGTCACCTTCTGTTCAACTTTATCTCTACTGTTCTCACGCATCAACTTTCATCAAAATATATTAGTGATCGAACAAGTTATATTCAGTCGAACTAACTTTCATTATTTCAAAAATATAATCGAACAAGTTATATTCTGTCGAACCAACATTGTCATCGAACGAGCAACTAATAGTCATCGAACGTCAAAACATCGAACAAAGAGTTCTTTAGTCGAACGTGCAAAGTTATCGAAGGAACAAGGTCATCGAACGAACTACATCAGTCGAACGAGCAAGGGTATCGAAGGAGATTTCAACCGAACGAGAAAAGGGATAGTCGAGTTAGACTTATTCCTCCAATCTATCGAACGACCAAACTGATCGAACGAACACTTTGATCGAACGATAAAATTTGATCGAACCATCACATTTGATCGAACAATCAAATCTGATCGAACGAACAAATTTGATCGAACGAACAAACTGATCGAACGTGAAATTTGATCGAACGAAGTTTCCTTGATCGAACGTTTGCTATCGAACAAGTTTCTATCGAACAATTCTTATCGAAGGACTTTTTCTATCGAACATACAAGGCTTATCGAAGGAGGAAGGAACAAGGTTATCGAACAATACAACTCATCGAACTAGCAAGACTGTCGAAGGAACTCACCTATCGAACAAACCATCTTATCGAAGGACCAAGTGTGTCGAAGGACCAAGCTTGTCGAAGGAGCTGTCTGATCGAACACAACCTAATCGAACCATAAGTGTCATCGAACCAACAAGTTAATCGAACTAGTAACCTGATCACTTTGTCGAACAAGCAACAAATTTTTTGTTTTGTCGAACCAGCACCTAATCATACCTCAGTCAAGTAACTTCTGTCGAACCACAATTTTTTTTGTCGAACCACAATTTTGGAAGTCGAAGAAGGACCTTCATCTAGCAACGACCTTGTAGTCTTCTCGTGCTTGGTTTGTTTGTGTTCTTCTCATGTTGCGTCTTCAGTTCGCTAGTAAGCTTGTTGAAGTTTAAGTGGGTGGTTTGCTTGCTTGGATGTGTATTTGTTCTTTGAAGAGTGTCATAACTATAAGTGGGTTGCTTGAAAAGTTTTCTTTTGCTTTCGAAGTTGAGTTTGCGTTAATTGTGTTATATTATATAAGTTGAAAAGTTGCATGAGTCACGTAGTGATAGTATTATATTGTTCTGTTTAAAGATAGACGTGTACGCAACAATCATATACGTGTTTTAAGTTAGACGTGTGGTTTTGCTTTTGAGATACTGACATTGCATTTGAATACTTGTTTTTTATATATTGATGTTGACGTGTTGCATGTTTCATAATTGCTTTTGATGTGTTTTATGTTTGCATGTGATTTTAAGTATATCTTGCTTTTGTTTGCATGAAAGTTTGCATATGAGGCATTAACTTTGTTTTTGGTGTGTTTTGCTTTTAATAACTTGCTTCTATATGCTTTAAAGTTCCAATTAGTTGATTTTAATAACTTGTTTTATCAAATTCTCAACGATTCTTCAAGGACAACGAAAAAGGGACTTATTCCAATCACAACTCGTGAACAGTAACCAAACGTATCCTAGTTCTTTAACCGATCCAATACCATCTTAACCTTACAACAACATCAACAATGACTACTCAACAAGACATCCACGCAGCCGGTGCCGAAAACCGTCCTCCAATGCTAGAAAAAGGCAGTTATCTTCCATGGACAAGCCGTATGCTTCGTTACTTGAAAACAAAACCTAATGGACAAGGCAAACTCCTGATCAACTCCATCAAAAATGGACCATTCAAGCCTCGACAGATTCAAGAAGCTGCTGATCCAAATCAAACACCTCCTCTTCCACCAACCTTTCGTGCACAAAAAGAAGAAGAATACACTGCAGAAGATTGGAAACAGATTGAAGCTGATGACTTAGCCATGCACCTAATTCAACTTGGTTTACCACAAGAGATCTTTTGTGCTGTTGACAGTTGTGAAACTGCGTATGATATGTGGGAACGAGTTAAGAGGCTATGTCATGGAACAGAAATTGGTCAACAAGACATTGAGAACAAGCTTCTAACGGAATGGGAAAAATTTACTTCAACTCCAGCTGAACCAATTGAAATCTACTACACAAGGTTTTGCACTCTCATGAATGAGCTCATAAGGACTCAGTTAACTCCAAGACAGATTGTCCAAAACATCAAATTCCTTAACAATCTTCCAGAGGAATGGGGACGATATGTTACGATTGTTAATCAGACAAAGAACCTTCATGAAGTGAATTACGATCAGCTCTATGATTTCTTGAAACAAAACCAGAAAGAAGCAGATGAGGTTAGGAAAGAAATGCTTGCTAAAAAATATGATCCTTTAGCATTCATTGCTCAGTCAACAGTCAACACACTTACATCATCATCAACTCCCACTCAGAACTATATGCCACATGAATACACTCCACAAACTGCTATCTTCCCACAACAACAATTCTTTCCTCATGAACAACAAGTCATCCCACAACAACAATACCCAGAATCACCATACAATCCTAATGATGACATGTCTGCACTATCTCAAGCATTCACCCTTCTATCAAAAGTTGTCCAAGGACGCTATTCCACACCTACCAACAACAATCAAAGGATTGCATCGAACACTCGCTACAGGCAGTTTGCTCAACCGGGTTTCAACTTGGGTCAACAAGGACAAATGGTTGGAGGATATGGAAATCAACAAGGGTATGCTCCTCAGATGGGAAATCAGATGGGTCAGAATATGGGTAATCAGAATCAGATGGGTCAAGTTGTTGGAAACAGAAGAGGTCAGAATATGGGAAATCAGTTTGGGAATAATGTTGCTGCTCCAGTTGCTGGGAATGCTGGGAATATGAATCAAGGGAATGTGTTGAAGTGTTTTAACTGTAATGGTACTGGTCATATGGCAAGAAACTGTCCCTCCAAGCCGAAAAAGAAAGATCCCGAATACCTTCAGAAAGCTTTGCTCTTAGCTCAGAAAGACAAGGCAGGGTTTCAGTTGAGTGCTGAGGAACATGATTTCATGGCATTGATGGATGACACAGAGGAGTTGGAGGATATCGATGCCAACTGCATCTTCATGGCAAATCTTCAGGAGGTTAAATATGACACGGATTCTGAAGCACCTCCTGTTTATGATGCCAATGTGATATCTGAGGTACCAACATATACTACATGTCACAATAATGAAATGTTTGATATGTCACCTCAACATGAACAGCATCCTGCGACTCCTAATCCCATTTACGATACATATATGGACTCCCCAAGTTATAGTAATACTAATTTGGCTACTCCAGATATGGATCCTAATGGAGGCTTCGAGTCACAGCATACTGAGAATGAAGAGGACACACGTGCTTTATTTGAATCATTATTGCAAAATTGTGGTATTGAAATTGAAAAGGTCAAAAAGATCAATAGCGATGTCAAGGCCGCTAATGAAAAATTGACCACTGAGCTTGAGAGATACAAGGTGAACGAAAAAGCTTTTGAATTTCACCACAAACGACTGTCAGAACTTGAAAATGGTTACAGTGATTCTGTTTCAAGGGAGAAACATTTGCAAATCAAATACGACACTCTTGATGTTAAATTGAACATGCAAATTAAATCCTTAAAAGCAGAAATTTCTGAATTAACCAACCAACTTTCTAAACAAAAATCAACTTGTTCTGATCTTGAAAAAGAGAAGAAAGAGTTGCAAACAAAGTTTTCAAAACGAGAAGATGAACTTCTTGATGAAGTACTTGACAAACAGGAAACTATTAAAAAGTTGGAAGAATTGCTTGTAAAAACGGGTAATTCAACTCAAACGATTAATATGTTAATTAATGACAAAAACCCGATTTTACATACAAGAAAGAAAATGGCTCTCGGATGTGAAAACCCTTGTTATCTCAAGAAAGCTCAGAAAGAACAGAATGTATTGTATAATGGTAATGTGCTAAATGACAATCATGACCCTCCCGATGTTTGGGATACTTATGAAACGATTGAGCTTTCCAAAGAGACGCGTGTCAAAATGAGTCAAAAGACCCCAGTAATAAAACCAATTGATTATAATGAAGCAAACAAACTTGCTGGAGTTCATCTTGTTAAAAAAGAGTCACCAATGTTTTTCAAAAACCCAGTGGCTGTCCCAAAACGAAAAGTTGTTTCAAAACACCTTTCTAACATCGAACAAATGTACTCTACCGACACTTCCGCAAGTGAAGCTAGAATACTTTTGGCCGATCTTAAAAGGAGAGTTGAAATGCTTCAAGATGTTGTGGCAACCAAAACTAATACCAAAATCAATGATTGGTTTTCAAGTTTTCAAACTGAACAGAAAAAGATGTTCGAAACAGAAATTACTCCCATTGTATCTGGCATACATGCAAGAGCAATTCATGTTGAGAACGCAATTATCAAAGAAGTAACTGAATTTGTCAAGGACCACACATCCTTGGTACTTGAAGCCAATGAAAACATTGAAAAAATCAAAGTTTTGGAAAAACAAAATGACGCACTCTCTGAAGAAGCTCTTTCAACTGATATTATGTCCATTATTTATCAAATGTATTCTGTTGAGGATGATGAAAGAATTCGAGCCGAGACTTCCGAAATTGTTTCAAAATATGAAAATGCATTTGCAAAGCTTGAAAAAGAAAATGTTACATATTTTAAACAACTGGATCGAAAAAAGGAAGAATGCAAGTATGACAAACTGTCGTATGAACGTTCTTACAAAGAAATGCAAAAACAAATTGATCTTTTGAAGTCTCAGCTTGAATGTCAAAAAGGGAAGGGTGAAGAAATTAATGCAAAACCAAAAATGTCAATTTCACAAAGTGCTCCTTCACCCTTGCCCAAAGAAAAAGGAAAAGCGAAAGTAGTTGTCGAAACACCAAATGTGATAGCACCTGGACTTTATAGGATTAGTACCACTATTGCATCTACCTCTACATCTAAAACATATAGGGCGATAGACAAAAGTGTTAAGGAAAATCCAAAAGAGACTAGGAAAGCTAACACTGATTCAAAGGACAACAAGATAAATCCTAATGAGTGTGCCTTACCTTCTACAGGAGTAGAAAGTACCTCTAAGAGCAGCAGACCAAAGCCTAGGAGCAATACAAGGAATAGAGTCTCAACTGCATCTAAGAGTGAAAACAAGAATAAAACGGAAGAAGTAGAAGAACACCCTAGGATTTTATCGCTTTCCAAGAAGAAACATTTGTCATCTGAATGTAATGTTAAGACTAATGATTCTAGAGCATGTAATGACTCTGTTTGTTTAATGAACAAGAAATCGTTGTCTAAAAATGGTTGTGATGATATTGTTTCTAATTCTGTGCATATGAATGATAAGCCTGCTAAGAAAGATGTTCCTTCAGGATCTAGTGCTAAGACTAAATACATTCAAAGACTTATTGCAAAGTCTAAGAAAACCACTAGTAGTCTGCTGCCTAGGAACTACCTTACAATGTGTGCTTGGAAACCAACGGGTAGGAAGTTTACTCTAGAGAATGTTAACTTAAGAGCGGCTCCAAAAGATCAATTAGAAATCTTCTATGAGTGTGATTCCTTTGTTATCCCTAACCCCATGGAACCAAATGATAAACGGTTTCCAAATGTACAATCATCTGTTATTGGCAGGTTATCGAGATATGTCTTTGGATCGTCGACTCGGGTTGCTCCAAGCACATGACCGGGAATCTGAAGCTGCTGATCAACTTTGTATGGAAGTTCATGGGAACAGTTAGGTTTGGAAATGATCATGTAGCAGCTATTCTGGGTTATGGAGATCTACAGTTTGGGAATTTTTTAATCACTCGGGTTTACTATGTCGAAGGATTGGGACACAACCTGTTTTCAGTTGGGCAGTTCTGTGACGCAGATTTAGAGGTTGCATTTAGAAGGAATACATGTTTCGTTAGGAATTTGGTTGGTGATGATCTCTTAACCGGAAATCGTGGAACCAATCTCTATGCTATCGACATAAACCAAATGGCCTCGTCATCACCAATTTGTCTTATGACAAGAGCTGACGAAACTAAGTCCTGGTTGTGGCACAGACGTCTATCCCATCTCAACTTTGACACCATTACTAAGCTTGCCAAAGACAACATCGTCACTGGTCTCCCTAAATTCAAATACACCAAAGAACACTTATGTCCATCATGTGAACAAGGCAAGAGCAAAAAGGCAACTTATAAACCCAAAACCGTACCCAGTTCGGTGGATAAGTTACATTTGTTGCACATGGACTTATGTGGCCCAATGAGAGTTGAGAGTATCAAAGGGAAGAAGTATATTCTTGTGATTGTCGATGATTACTCAAGATATACATGGGTAAAGTTTTTAAGGTCAAAAGACGAAGCACCAGAAATCATCATCACCTTTCTGAAGCGGATTCAAGTCTTACTTCAATCTCAAGTTAGGATAGTAAGAACTGACAATGGCACGGAATTTGTGAATCAGGAGTTAAGAACATATTTTGAAGAAACTGGAATTACTCACCAGACATCCGCAGTTAGAACTCCACAGCAAAATGGGGTAGTTGAAAGAAGAAACAGAACTCTTGTGGAAGCTGCTCGCACAATGCTGATCTATTCCAGTGCACCGTTATTCTTATGGGCTGATGCTATTTCAACTGCTTGTTTTACTCAAAACCGATCCCTAATCCATCCAAGATTCAATAAAACCCCATACGAACTAGTGAACAACAGAAAACCCGATATCTCTTATCTTCATGTATTTGGCGCTTTGTGCTATCCTACAAATGACAGAGAAGATCTGGGGAAACTGAAAGCTAAGGGTGATATTGGTATCTTCATTGGGTATTCAGAAAACTCGAGGGCATTCAGGGTGTATAATAGAAGAACGAAAAGAGTAATGGAGACGATGAATGTGAAATTTGATGAGATTTCACAAATGGCTTCTGAGAGACTCGCTCTAGAACCCGCGCTTAACCCAATGGCTTCTAATCGTATTGGATTAGGACCCGCACCACAAATTCAAACTTCTGGACACATCAGTTCAGAACTCACACCCCAAGGAGCTCAGTCAACTAACAATGATAAACCTACAAATCAAGAACTGGATAATTTCTTCGAGTTTATGTATGATGAATACTATGGTGGAGCTTCAATAGATACATCACAACATCGTTCCGCTGCACCCGCTCAACAACAACCATCACTACCACCACAAGATGCATCTACTACAATTGAAGCTGAAGCACCAACTCCCTCCACGTCAATATCATCTACATCTACTCCTGCCACTCCAGTAATTGAGACTGTTTTACCTACAGTTGATGAGCAAAACCCAACAACACCAAATCAAGAAGAACCATACCAAAACGATGCTGTGTTAGAAGAAGAAGAACCATTTGAAAACCCATTTGCTACGGAATCTGCTGAATCTTCTTCTCGGTTATATGAACCATCACACACGCATTCGTTAGATCCAAGGTACCCTTCAACGTTAAAGTGGACTAAAAACCATCCAATAGAACATGTCATTGGTGAACCTTCAAGGCCAGTACAGACGAGAAGACAACTTGCAACCGATTGTGATATGTGCATCTTTGCCTGCTCAGTTAGTTTAAAAGAGCCAAAGAACATTCGGGAAGCAATGTCAGATGATGCATGGATTGAAGCAATGCAGGAAGAACTTCTCCAATATCGACTTCATGACACTTGGGATTTAGTGCCAAGACCTCTTGACAAACTTGTCATTGATCTTAAGTGGATATGGAAGAATAAAAAGGATGAAGAGATGACTGTAATTCGCAACAAAGCTCGTCTCGTGGCCAAGGGATTTAGACAGGAAGAGGGAATCGATTTTGATGAGTCATTCGCACCAGTAGCTAGACTTGAAGCGGTCAGGATTTTCTTAGCATACGCGGCTCACAAGAACATCACGGTCTATCAGATGGATATCAAGACGGCTTTCTTGAATGGAACTCTGAAGGAAGAGGTGTACGTGAGTCAGCCAGATGGATTCGTTGACAAAGATCATCCCGACTACGTCTACAAGCTCAAAAAGGCTATCTATGGTCTAAAACAAGCCCCAAGGGCATGGTACGATGAACTCTCATCTTTCTTGCTGTTAAATCATTTCTCCAAAGGAACAATTGACCAGACCTTGTTTACCAAAAAGTTTAAAGATGACATTTTGATTGTTCAGATTTATGTGGACGACATAATCTTTGGGTCCACTAATCCGAAACATTCAAAACATTTTGCAAATCTCATGAAAAGTAAATTTGAAATGTCTATGATGGGCGAATTAAAATTCTTCCTTGGACTTCAAATCCATCAATCCCATCATGGTATTTTTATTAATCAAGCAAAATATACAATTGAGATTTTAAAGAAACATGGAATGGAAAATTGTGACTCTGTTGGTACTCCGATGGTCACCTCACCCAAAATTGGTGCTGACCTATATGGGAAACCCATTGATCCGAAGAAATATCGGAGCATGATTGGGTCTCTCATGTACTTAACTGCTAGCCGACCCGATATACAATTTGCTGTTTGTTTATTAGCACGGTTTCAGGCAAGGCCTACCGAACTTCACCTCAAAGAGGTTAAACGGATCTTCCGGTACCTACGAAGAACCATTAACATGGGACTTTGGTATCCGAAGGATTCGGAGTTCAATCTAACAGCCTTTGCAGATGCCGATCATGCTGGTTGCCAAGTCACTGCAAAAAGTACATCCGAGGAGCACAATTTTTGGGAGAGAAGCTAGTAGGCTGGTCATCAAGGAAACAAGACTGCACAGCGCTTTCAACCGCAGAAGCCGAGTATGTGTCTCTATCTGCGTGTTGTGCCCAAGTTCTATGGATGAGGACACAACTCACAGATTATGGCTACTCTTTCGACCACATACCTATGTATTGTGACTCGAAAAGTGCCATAGCCATCTCGTGCAATCCAGTTCAGCACTCCAAGACCAAGCATATTAGAGTCCGCTACCACTTCATAAAGGAACACGTCGAAGAGGGTACTGTTGAATTATTTTTCGTGGGGACTGAATACCAACTCGCCGATCTATTTACTAAAGCCCTCCCACAAGAGCGGTTTGATAACTTAGTTCGTCGAATTGGCTTGCGAAGCCTAACTCCCGCAGAGTTAGCCAGTCTTCCCGAATCTTCTTGAATTTATTTCCAAATGCTTCGCATGTAAATATTTTTGAAAAACAAAATACAAAATTTGAAAAACCAACAAAAACAAAATATAAAAATATAAAATTTCAAAAAGACATAAAAAATATAAAATACAAAATTCAAAAAATATTCTTCTCTCGACATGTCTCTTGTATAAATCAATATTCTGTACGTACCTAGAAATGTCATTCAACAATGATACGGGCATGTACAGATGCTTGAGCAAGAGTTCATTCAAACATTTTCTAAAACATGTCGATCTCAAAACTTTCTTCATGATGGCTTTCGTGCATTTCAGTACGGAACCCTTTCTTAAACATGAAATCTTTTAAATGTAGCTCGGGTATGCCGGAAAAGGTTTCAAATAAACGCTACATTGATGACTTCTGATTATTTCCGATCAGGACTCGCAATGTTAATGGCAAATCAAAACGAATCTTGAGCACATGATCAAGATTTTTCAAAAAGATTTTTCAAAATCTTTCTCAAATTCTGTGTTCAAGAAACTCCCTCTTGAAACTCAAACGTTTTATAATATGCTTTATTTAAGGGGGAGTATAAAAAATTAAAAAATGCAAAATGTTCCATTTTAATGCTAAAAATCCGTCTCTCTTCAAAAACTCTTTCATTTTAATCAGTTGATATCAAAAATATCAATGCTATTTTTGAGGGGGAGAGGACGTGATTAAAATGTGATCAAAGTTCGTGGAATCTCAAAGTATGCTCACCAGACAAACTCAGTTCTAACCCTCGAATTGACGAAACTTGATGTCCGTTATCGAAAAGACTTGTCCGGGACGGGTAATAATTTCAAGCTGGTTTTCCAGTGATGTAAACGTGTCTCGCAAAGGACTTGTCTGAGTAGAATGTACCAATTCCGAGAGATGATCTTTGAATGTGACCGGGACGGGTAATAATTTCAAGCTAGTCTAACTAGTGATGTAAGCGTGTCTCGCAAAGGTCATGTTCATTGAAAGTCGATCAATTCAAAATGTGCGAACTCTACCCAACATGTGCAATTTTAATTAAAAATGCATGAGCACATGTGAAGGGGGAGTATTTCATAAATATAAAACTCTCAAAGTGCTAACTAAATGTGTTTACTCTTAAACACTTTGAGAGATTTTTCAAAAGGTTTTATGGCAAATCTAGGATAGTCATGGAGTTATAAGGTGACTAAGGTTAGGAAAACCGTCCTATGATCCGCCAGAGCCGGAGGGATCTACCCAAGGACAATTCCAATAGATTAGAATTAGAAGTCCTTAGGTAAGATTGAAAAAAAAAAAGGGAGTAAATGAGAAAGGGACAGAAGGGGTTGAAGAATGAAAAAGAAAAGATGATTGAAAGGGTGAAAAGAAATAGCCCTCCATGAAAACTTAGGGCAGAAACCGGGTCAATACATCTGCTATCGGTACTCACTAAGGTGATACTAATATTGAAGACAAGACGTCATGGACCCAGTGACGCACTGCACCACCCCTCCTAGCCACTCAGATATCTCTCAAAAGATATTTGTTTCATTTCTCACGGAGAACACTACATAATCTATCGGCCTCTCATTCCGAGATGTGTTGATATTGAAAAGGTGGCACTCTGCTCCATGCCTCCGACGACTAAAAACCAAAACGCACAATAGAGTCTAGAGCCATGAGATTCATCAAAATATCTCGTTAGGAACACTTCCAATATGATACACTTGTGTTCGCCAAAAAGGACACAAGTTGTAAGAGTCTTAATGAGATCCAAGGATCTTGCCATTCATATCATTGATGGTTACGTGCTTTAAACGGTCTACAGTCGTGGGGTGATCTCCAGCGACTCACTGAATCGTGGGTGTACTTCGGTATGTCCGTGTAAGCCCTCTCGGGGGTATCCGGTTCAGAACGGCCTGGGGGAGATTAGAGAAAGTCTACACACTATGCTGTTGACGATCTCGAAGTCCTAACCCATAAGTGCTGGATGATTATTACTAACGGTTTTATGCAGCTACTTATAAACATTCATTAACCATCACCACATACATCAAGCATCTTCACCTCAGCTTACTCATACTTATGAAGAACATTCCTCATCAAAGCTCAAATGTTAAAAGTTCAAGACAAGGAGATCAAGTTAACGACCAAGTATAACAAAAAAGTCAAGAGGCTAATCAAGATGTCAAGGACAAGTTCATGATGAAAGATTATGGGGAGATTGTTAGCATAAGGAGAAGAGGTATGAGTATGTTGAAGGTCACGACGTCACAATCACATGAAGATACTGATTGAAGGCAAGAACATCCACAAAGACGATTCTTTGAAGATCACATAGCATGAAGGAACAAGAACAAAGACTATTATACAACGACACACGAAGCACATGGAAATGAAGACAAAAGACCAACTCACTCCTAGCAACATTTGAATGACCATCCCTTAGGGGGAGATTGTTAGGATTTATAAAAAGCGATGGTCATTGTCGATATTTATTGTATTAAACGTGTCGTTGTGTAATTAGTATATTTAGTCAATAGGGCTTGGACTTAAGCTTATATGTTAAGTATTGTATTAAAATGGCCCATGTAAAAGCCCATCCAAGTCCAAGCCCATCCATCTCCAAATAGTATAAATAGAACCTCCCATCCTCACTTGAGAGGTTGGTGTTCTTGAAGTGTGCTTAAGGTATTGTAGTCATTTAAGGTTTGTATCAAAGTAAGTGTGTGATTTAATCAAAGCTAATATTACATGTTCCACTCTTAATTCTTTGATCTTATCTAGTGATTGTTGTATTGGTTAGGATAATTATTAGTGATTAACAAGCATATCATACCCTTCATAGTATACGTTGGTACTCGAGAAGTGAGGAGTATACATCGAGGGGGAGCATCTCATAAGCATTTCATATACTAACCGTTTGTTTTGTAGATTCATGCATCATTTCCTTGATTACTCCATCTAGGGGGAGTATAAAACAAGGGGGAGCTTTAAAGTTCTCAAAATCGCATTTCGCTACGCTACTCTTTTTGTTTCGACAAAAAGGGGGAGAAAAGGACTAAGTTTGTATTAACTGTGATTCATCGCAGTACATACATTTTTACAAAACTTTTCTTTAATAAACAAACTTAATAGATATTTTTAAGAACTCATGCTATATTTATTCTCTTGCTCAAAAATATACCTTATGTTTTGTCATCAACAAAAAGGGGGAGATTGTTAATACAAATAGCGTCTCAAAAACGTTATTTATATTCTTTGATCTTTCATTAGTTTTGTTAATGACAAATAAAAGGAATATCTTTTAGCAAATAATAAATACTAGCTTAAGTCTCTTAAGTACACATTTTACACTTCACATAATAACCAAGAATTACAAGTTTGCTTATTTAGTAACTTGTTTCCTTAAAAGGAAACTTTAATTCTAAAATCATTCCATGACATCATTGCATACATCACATACAATATCTTTGATATATCTTGTTTAGATTTGCAAGATACATAGTTGACTTTTGAGGATCTTGGATGATTTGGTAAGATATGCTAAGATACAACTAAACCTTAGTTGTCACATCCCACGGATCCAAACCCAATGAAGGACGGATCCCTTCTGAGGGATCCGTGGGATCCGTGAGCTGAAGATCAACTTGCCTATAAATAGCAAGCTGATCATTTGGCTCTCTCATCACTCATATAGCTTTAACACACATATTCATTCAGTACATATCTTACTAACATCATTCATTGTTGCATTTCACTTTGATCTTTCATTTTGTAGAAAAGAGATCAAGCATTCAAGGATCTACAGAACCGTAATCCTTTAGTTGCATTACTGTGTGATATTGTAGTTTGTTTCACACATCATATCTATCATTTGTAATCAGTGAGTGTGGTTAGTGCTTTAGTCCTTAAAGCACAAAGAGTGTAGGGAGTGGTTGTACCCGTGTAAAGAACTCGACATCTAGCTTAGTGTCGGTAAAGTAATTAGGCGACGTCAGGTTGGTTCTACCTTGTGAAAGAACCCGGTGTTTAGCTTAGTACCGGAAAAGGAAGTAAGCGACGTGTAAAGGTTTTCTCCACCTAGAAAAGGAGTTTGTTTCTTAGTGAAAGATAAACTCTCGAGTAGGAAACTCGGGGAGTGGAGTAGGGCAAGGAAGAGAGTCCTTGTAGCCGAACCACTATAAACAACAGTGTCGTGTGGTTTGATCTTTCCTCTCTTTATCTTTTGTTTACATTGTGTGATTATTTATTTGTGATTGTTTCCTTTGAAATTAACATATAGTAACAAAGCAAATAAAACTTGAAAAACGGTAAAAACTATTCAACCCCCCTTCTAGTTTTCCACAAACACAAAGCGATTTTGTTTTGGAAAACAAAATTCTAACACCTCTTGAAGGTTTCAGCCGATTAGAACACAAGGAAAAGTGAAAAACACTTTTAGGGTTTAGTGTGTGTACAAAAGTTACAAAACAATGAACCCTTGTGTTTGTTTATATAGGATGACAAAACTTTGGGAACAAGTTAGGGTTTGGGTTTGGGAAACCCATTTCCGATCGGATCTCAACCCACAAAGGGGTTCTAGATCTTTCTTGTTCTCTATTTTTCATCTATAGTCCTTTCTTTTTATTATTTAACGATCGTTAGTCAATTACCGTTAATTACTTAACGCTCATTAGTCTTTTTGTGTAATTAATAATTAAATATAACTTTTTATATTAAATTATTAAACATTAATTCTTCATATGTAAAGTGTGCAATCCCGTGGTCTCGAGTTCGATTCTGGACATACACATATTAAATATTGTCCATAAACTAACAGCTCCCACTTAGACATATCTTAATAGTGTAATGACATTGGTTAGCATCTAGCAACACGTCAATGCCCCTAGTACAACTCGACACTGGTATAGAATGTGGCTTTCGTTACACCCAAAATGCGTAACTATATGCATATAGTCACACACATTTTTTTGGGTGTGTGTGACGAAAAGTCGCGGCACTGTAGGTATCATATGATCACATTATTTAGTTTGTGGCCGTTTTCATTGAAAAATAGTGACCAAAACCCGAATATGTGTGACTAATTAGGCACAAGTTTTGTTGGATTCATCAGTATGTGTGACTATTTCCCATCCTATGGCCACATGAAAATATAATAAATGTGACGTTTGTGATGATTTAGTCACACATCGTAAGTTGCTTTTTTTCGAGTTAGTCACATACAATTTAAAAAACAGTGGCCAAAAGTGTTAATAAGTGTGACCATATGCTGTTTAAAGTGAAGAAATGTGTATTTTGTGTGACTGTTGATCATCCAATGGTCACCTGAATTCTTAGTTTGTGTGGCCTTTGGTAATATTTAGTCACACAAAGCATGTTTGTTTTGGGTATTTAGTCACATAAAATTAAGCATAAAGTGGCCAAAAGTGTTAATAAGTGTGACCATATGCTGTTTTAAGTGAAGAAATGTGTATTTTGTGTGACTATTGATCATCCAATGGTCACATGAATTCTTAGTTTGTGTGGCCTTTTGTAATATTTAGTCACACAAAGCATGTTTGTTTTGGGTATTTAGTCACATACAATTAAGCATAAAGTGGCCAAAAGTGTTAATAAGTGTGACCATATGCTGTTTTAAGTGAAGAAATGTGTATTTTGTGTGACTATTGATCATCCAATGGCCACATGAATTTTATGTTTGTGTGGCCTTTTGTAATATTTAGTCACACAAAGCATGTTTGATGTGTCTCGCGACTACTAGTTTTAAATTTATAACACGAATTACCGGATAAAGCTAAGAACACACAGGCAAGTATGACCCTTTCGTATGTAGCTAGTTTTGGTTGATAAGCCGAGGTCGTTCACTAGGATTTGGGTGTTTTCAATTGTGAAGAATCTATGTAACAATAAGCAGTAAAAAGGTGGTAATTGGTTATCACGTCCCAAAATACCATATAAGCAACAAGTAACACTAAAAATGATGATTATGTGAATTCAATAAGATTAAAAACAATACTTGTTTGGAACTAGTATCTATTTCAATGGAGTGTATGGAGTATCGGGTAGATATCAAGCAATAGCAAACAAAATCAAAGTTCATACAATTCCAATTCAATGGGTGATATCATGAAATTGCATACACCATGGTTTAGACTAACACTTCCTTTCGGCCTTTTTAATGTTATTATAAACCAATTCATTATAAACCATTTGTTAGAAATATTAGTTTTACCAATTTGTTCATAAGAACCCTTTCGACCTAAACAAGTCCATTTAACATGTTTATTCATAGTTGTCAATTATGAAATACCAAACATATATGCGCATTAACATTTGGAACAAATCATAACAAGAAGTTCTTTCGACCTTATAAATCCGGTTATGATTTATCAACAAGTTATTTAGACATGTTACAATTCAAACAAACTCATAAGCAAAGCCATAATTCTATATTGCAAAATACCAAACACTCCATATCAATATTCACATGATTCCAAACAAGTATAAATAAAACTAACCACTCATGTCAATCAAAGACATAAACTCATAAACTTTAGCATTAGAAAACATAATTAAAAGGTCTTACAATGATTGAAATAAGATTACAAATGATTCAGTAATGATGCCTCAAGCATTGGTGATGACTTCTTGATGTTTTGACCCCCAATTGATGATTTCTTGAACCTCCAAAGTTTCCAAGGACTCTATGGACGAATTTTGGCTATTGAGAGAGAGTAGTGGTGAGAGAAGAGGTTTTCTCCCAAGTTGGGATTAAGTTGTGTGTTAATGGTACATCAAAACACTAGCCAAATGGTTCTATTTATACTACTCTCATGGCCTAGGGTGATAAATGCTCCAACTTGGTGACCAAGTAAATGGAATGGCCTAGAATGCACAAGGGAAGGATCTAGAATTGGCTTGAACACAAAAGTGATGAAAAAATAACGAGCTGACCATCCGATCGGTTGCGGGCCAATACCGATCGGATGGAGTAAGTTGGCCACTTGAAAATTGTAGATCTTCCTCTTAGCTTTCCGTGGCAGCTTGAATCAACTAAATCCGAGTTCGTATGCTCAAGTTATGGCCAAAATGGTGAAGGTGTGTCGGGAACAACGAGTCTTCTATTATTTCTTCGTTTTAGCTTATTTTCTTCATTTCTTTCCTCGTTTTCCCTCTTGTGCTTTATTCTTGAGTCTTTGGAGTGACAACTTCATGACTTTATCTTCTCGAATATATTCCAAGAGACTCTCATTTGTCAGAAATTCTTCGAATATACATAAATCTTCGATTATTGATCGTTTTTTCGCCTTTTTCTTAGTTTTCTTTGTCGTGAGCTTCCATGAACCTAAAATAGAAATTATACTTCATTAAGTACCATAAGTTCATAAAAGTGATCAATATATATGCATAAACGTATAAATAACGCTACTAAAAACATGTTAGATTTGAGCGTTATCAAATCCCCCACAAGCAAATCTAGGAAAAGAAAAATTGAAATTTATATCTAAATAACAAAAAAAAAAAGAAAAAATTTTAAAATTTTTGAAAACTTTAACGAGGCATCCGTCCGATCGGTTTTCAACTCCATCCGATCGGATAGAAAAATCGTAAAAACATGCAACTTTCCAACCGAATCGGATGCTCGCACATCCGATCAGTTGAACAGCTCGTTAAAACTTTTTTTTTTAACAAAAGAGAAAATGAGCGCAAAAAGAGAAAATGAGCGCAAACTCCCCCACACTTAAGGGTTTGCTTGCCCTCAAGCAAATATTAAGAAAAATAGATCCCACATGGTGCATGAAAAATGATTATAAAAATTATGATGCAAATCTACCAAGTACAAGTACAAGATACGATTCATCATTTTTAAGCGTTATGGTGAAAAACCGAGATGTATGAAGATTTTCTTGCTTGAGCAACATTTCTAAACATCTCACGAAAAAGAAACGAAGTATAATTCACTCAATCACTCATTTATTTAGGTAGTGGAGTATTTATAAGAGAAATCACACTCATCGCTCGGTCATGATCCGTTTATTACCATAGGCTTGTACAAGAAACAAAACTCCACCGACGTGGCGTAAGCACCAAGTGTAAACATCTAAAGAGGTCTTTTATTCGGGTTTAAGATTAAGGGTTATATCAGACTTACGTGCAACTATCTTGTGCAAAACATAATAGCTCGCTAACAATGAATTC
>CP139509.1:227561239-227638168 GCA_021014915.2 Artemisia tridentata subsp. tridentata
TCCGAGAAGAGGTGTACGTGTTACAACCAGAAGGCTTCGTGGACCCAGATCATCCAAACCATGTATATCGGCTTAAGAAAGCCCTATACGGCCTTAAAAAGCCCCGAGGGCGTGGTACGATAAACTGTCTGCATTTCTCCTTGCTAATTATTTTACCATAGGAACTGTTGACCCGACTTTATTTATACAGATACACGGGGAAGACATTCTCATTGTTCAAATTTATGTGGATGATATTATTTTTGGTTCAACCAATAAAAAATATTCAAACGCTTTTTCTAAACTGATGAAACAAAACTTTGAGATGTCTATGATGGGTGAACTTAAATTCTTTTTAGGATTGCAAGTTTATCAGTCGCCCCGTGGTATATTTCTAAGTCAGTCAAAGTATGCTCAGGAAATCCTGAAAAAGCATGGTATGACCAGCTGTGACACCTATAACACCCCAATGTCCTCCTCATCCCCGAAGCTAGATGCTGACATACATGGGACACCCATTGATCCTACGAAGTATCGTAGTATGATTGGTTCGATCATGTATCTCACGGCTAGCAGACCGGATGTTGTATTTGCCACATATCTTTGCTCCCGATATCAGTCTAGACCGACTGAACGGCATTTGTCAGCCGTTAAAAGAATCCGTCGATACATAAAGGGAACCATTAATTTGGGGATCTGGTATCCAAAGGATTCTGGGTTTGAACTTGTTGCATTTTCAGACGCTGACCATGCAGGGTGCTTAGACACACGCAAAAGTACATCAGGGGGAGTACAATTCTTGGGTGACAAGCTCGTCTCTTGGCAATCAAAGAAACAAGACTGTACCTCACTGTCGTCAACAGAATTTGAATATGTGGCCATGTCTGCCTGCTGTGCTCAAGTCATCTGGATGCGATCACAACTGATGGACTACGGATACGTATTCAACAAGATCCCTATGTACTGTGATTCCAAGAGTGCCATCGCTATTTCATGCAACACCGTGCAACATTCCAAGTCAAAGCATATTGATCTCCGGTACCATTTCATCAAGGAACACGTGGAAAAGGGTACTGTTGAATTGTATTTTGTGGGAACTGAACACCAATTGGCGGATCTGTTCACAAAAGTCTTGCCTCATGCAAGATTTGTGGATCTGGTTCACCGAATTGGTATGAGATGTTTGACTCCAAATGATTTGGAAAACTTTCTCAAAAACAATTAAATGAGTCAAACATCTAAACTATCTTTGTAAATATATTAAAAATAATAATAATAAAAAAAAAGCAAGTACAAACCCTTATCCAACACGTTGTTCGTTTTAAAATGTCATAAATTATTTTTGAACACATGTTGAGGGGGAGACATAATCTTTTCCATAATTTTAAACTTGTACTTGCATGCTTTCAGAAATTTGTTGTTTCACAAAGTTTTGGTGATAAGATCTCAAGATGGAAAAAGTTGTGTGCCTTAAATGTAAAATATAAGACTTAGAGTTAGTATGATGGTGGTTTAGGACTTAGAATTCAAAGATGTCAAGGTTTGAGGACTATATGTGTCAAGATTGCAAAGTTAATTATTAGATATAAAAAGTTAAATACACTGCAGTTAATTCACTGCAACCTAACCTGACATTTTTCATGGGTATTCTTTGGAGATTGGGAAAAACAATGCACGAGTAGAGCTTGATAAGATAAAGTGTTCTGACCCAAGCTTCCAGATTGCTGTGGAACTTCTCAAAGCTCATAAGTGCAGAAACCTTCTTGACAGCTCTGACACTATTCCAGAACTGTACAAACATCAATTCTGGGATACTTTCACACTAAGCAGTGATGACAAGTACTTCACATGCCAACTGGATCATAAAAGGATCAGAGTCACACCTAATCATCTCCGCAAAGCCTTAGACCTTCTAGATGCACCTGAACCTTCCTACCAATTCTACCCGACACCATCAGAATCTGAAATCATGCAATTCCTTGTAGACATTGGTTATGATGTTCAACCCGACACACCATTAACCAAGATCTCTAAAGTCAATGCTAAATACATACCTCAGCCCTGGAGAACTATCTTCTACATTATAACCCGTTCAATATCCGGTAGAGATAGTGGCTTTGAGCACCCAAGACTACTTCATCTTCAAGTCTTCTGGGGGTTCGTGAACCAGGAAAAGATTGACTTTGCAGCTCTTATTTGGGAAGATATACTATTCCAGATGCGGAAAGCTTTCAAACAAATCCCTTTTGTCCGTTACACCAAAGTTCTCATAAGTTATCTGCTAGACTTACATAAGGACATTGATCGACGACCTACCGATCGAGAGGTTCATCCATACATGCTGGATAAAACTTTCCGCAAAGTCTACTTTCCCAAAGGGAGCACGCACAAACAAGGGACAAGACTGCCAGAGTTTCTAATGACCGATAAAATAAAAGAAACTCCTGCATATCTTGCATATGATAAGGCATTCCATGAACGTCGAGTGGGACTTTCTAACTTGGTTGAAGGGTCAGGATCCACAAAGACCCGTTCTCGAAGCAGGTCTAAGACTGGCAGTGCATCAAGTACCTCACTACCAAAGAAACAGCATCCAAGATCTCTCAAGAGAACTGTACCTAGTAAACCCCAACCAAAATCTGAACCATCTAGGATAATTGATGAAGATTCTGACTCTGAATCATCTGAATCAGAAGAGGAAACTCCTGTTGTTATGACTGTTGAAGAAGCTGAACTTCAAAATCATATCAACTTTGAAAATGCACAAAAGATGAGTCTAAAGTCAACTAAGGAGGATGAAGAAAGAAGGGCACAATTGGCTGTTGAGAAACAAAGGGAGTATGAAATTAAGCAAGGAGCAGGAGGATCCGCCACCGTTCAAGAAGCAGCTTCGATCCACACTAATTCGGTTAATCAACCTGGAGGGTCTGGAGTTGCTACATCCAAGATTCAGCCTGATACGGTTATTCAACCCGATAAGGTTGAATCTGTCATTCCTCAGCAACCAAGTTCGGTTAATCAACCCGAATTGGAAGCACAGGCTCAGAATAAGAAGGAGAATGATCAGGAGAGCAATATAGTCTTAACTGACAGGGAAATCTCAGACTCCATGTTTGATGATAACCAGGGGGAACTACACCATCAAGACAATATGGACTGGAATCCTGAAGATGAAAAGGAAATTCTTGGCAATAAGACAACTGAAGCTGCTAAGGAACTTGAGGAAGCAATGGCAAGACAAGAGGAATTAGAGAGGAAACGTAAGGAGGATGCTCAAGCTGACTTGGAAGCCAATAGCTACATCCGTTCTCCATCAGTTCCTCCAACCGAACTTGCTATGGTTGTTAATAACCCTCAACAGGAGCAGAAATCACCACCAGTTCAACCCTCACCTGTATCATCACCTAAAACACCTCCTGGGTCACCTCCCGAGAATCCTACACCTCCACCTTCATCTCTAAGGACTCAACACCTAAATCTGATGAACCAATTCCCTCACTTACTCCATCACCGAAGAAATCACCATCACCTAAAGAAAAAGCAACAATTTCTAATCGTATCAAATCGGCCTTGAAAGGTAAGCATGTGAAAAGAATTGCCCGTGTTACCAAAGTGGAAGTTGTATCTCCTGCTGCAAGAAAACTTAAGAAAGCAGTGAAGCGTGCACAAGTCAAGAAGGACAAACAAACAAGTGTAAAAATGGCTGAGATGGAAAACTTAGTCAAGAACTTGTCTCAACAAGTGGAAGAGATGCAGCAAACTAAGCTAAAGATGGATGAGTTTCTAGAATTTGATGTTGATGCTAAAATGAAAGCAAATACAAGGCATTACATCAAGAAGTACATTCCTGATCTTCAAAAAATCATTGAAGCTTATGTTGATACTACATTTGAAGAAAAGATCAAAGTTTTGAAGATTCAGCAACAACATCTTTTGGAATATTCTGTTGAAGATCTTCAAGATGCTCTCCACACCAAGATGCTTGCAAAATCTTCTCTTAATTACACTGAATTGTCCATCTTGAATGCTATTCGAGAAAATATGGAATCTTGTAAGGCTTCAGCAGATAAGGGCAAAAGGAAACGTGATGATGATGAACAAGATCCAGACCCTACTACTAAGAAACATAAGATTGGTAGCGGATCTGGAATTCACATTGCTGAGCCTACAGGAACCACAACTTCTTCTCCACCTCAACCAAATCCGGAATCTGGTCCTACAGCAACTGAACATCATTTTGAGCATATTCATGAAGAAAATGTGGAATTTCAAACACAAGAAGATCAACCACAATCACCACCACCATCTCCACCAAAGTCTAAACCTTTCAAATCAAAGCCATCTAGCAGCAAGAAATCTTCTCAAAAACCAGCTGTTGTCACATGGCTTGATGATGATGAAGATGTGAACGGCAATGAATGGTTTGATCAACTTGCCAGTGCTCAGATCCAAGACGACGAAGCTTCTAAAGTTGAAGACAGTACGTTTGAATTTACACACAAAATCAAACATACTCTAAATGTGAAGAAAATGATAAAGAGAGACCTTCGTAGGATCAAGAATGATGCCTTCATTCTTCTTAAAGACAAATCTGCAAATGCGGCTGAGCTGGAGTATCACCTTGAAAACATTGCTCGTGCAATGTCAAGTGAGTTTGACTGGACGAATCCAGACATACTCAGGGTGGGTGGCCGTGACAACAAAAACCGTTCATACATCACAGACTGGACTAAGCCACTACCCGTGATCAGAAAACCTCATGGAACCTCAGAAATCCCCTTCCAGTTCTTTTTCAACAAAGATCTTGAACTACTCATGCATGGAGCATCAAGCAAAACGAAGTATGCAACTTCTATTACCTTCACTCCTGCAGCAAGTTACCAAAATCCTGCCATTGAGGAAGCTGCAATTCACCAAAAGATCTTCATCACACAACAAGTGATCTATGATCGTGATGCTGAATTAGGAATCCATCACTGGTATGATAAAAGGAAGACCTGGTACAAGTATAAACTCAGCCAAAAGTCTCGTGAACAAGTCTACAGTGACCACAGGATCATGGCAGTGATTAGTGTTTCAGGATCAAAGAAGTATGATTACACATTCCTATCTGCGATCACCGTCAGACGACATGACAACCAGATCTACTCGTTCTCAGAAGCAGATTTTCCTGACTTGAGTCTCAATGATATTGAAGACTTATACCTCATCAAAATACAAGGAAAACTGCAACATCTCTCTACCGATCTTCAGTATGCTTTTAGTACAGCCATCTGCCACTTCATCCGAAGAACGATTATCAAAGAACGAGTAGAAGATCTTCAGTTAGGAGTGGAAAGTTATCAGCAGAAGTTGAATCTCGTTGAGCCCATAATGTTCTTGGAAAACAACCGCGATGCTCAATATACCATGACGAAATACCCAGTCTTTGGGTTCGTCTACAGAAGTGCAACACATACAAACCATTTTATGTCATTCCACGAGATTCATAAATTCTGTGACGATACACTGAAAAATGTTAGAGATGGGTTAGTTCTTCGAGTTCGAGATCATGAGTTGAAAAAGTCAACAAGGTGGACACATAATGAGCTCAAACAAGTGATGCAGTTCATCTTGAAGATTGAAAGAAGGTTGTACCGGAGGGATCAGATTCAGAGACTTGAGAGTTATGTGGGCGGTCGTCCACCATTTCCTATCAGACTATATCAAAGGACGGACCCAGAATTCACAAATTTTAACAAAGGAGGTTGATGTGAGCATTTGAATTCATTATTCATATTTTTTTTTCATTATTCTTACCTCATGCCAGTGACATTACGGCTTGTGCACACATAACAGTGTACAACCCGGACCCCAAAGAAAGGACCCTGAGGTACGCTTCAGTGCCTCAATCCTGAAAAAGGAGCGAAAGCTTCTTACTTATGAGCAGAATTAAAACCAGAATGTTTTCTAAAGTTTTTTTCAAACATTCTGCTCATAAGGACAAGTATTCCCTTGTCAAGGGGGAGTATTTGAAAAATAATCTTTGTTCATAAATACAAATGTTCTTGATATTCTTCCCTAAAACTCAAAAACAACATATTTTAATCATAAAGTTTTCCAAAAACATCATGAGTATGCTATTTTTGAGGGGGAGAAGTAAAAGATGATTAAAATATGGTGTCTCATTGCTGGAATCTCACTAGTGCTCGACTCAGAATTGACCCTCGAATTGACGATAGGAAAAGTCAGTAGTCGAAAGGACATGTCCCGGACGGGTAATAATTTCTAGCCAGTTTATCTGGTGATGTAAGCGTGTCTCGCAAAGGACGTGTCTGAGTAGAATGTACCGATTTTGAGCGATAATCCTTAAATGTGATCTGGACGGGTAATAATTTCAAGCTAGTTCTACTAGTGATGTAAGCGTGTCTCGCGATGATCATGTTCATTGAAAATCAATCAATTCAAAAGTGCCTACTCTTCCCGACATGTACAAATTTCAAAATTAATTACTTATGAGCACATGTTAAGGGGGAGTCCTTCTGAAAAACACAAAACTCTCAAGGTGTCAATAAAATGTTTTTACAATCATCGACACTTTGAGAGATTCTCAAAGGTTTTGGTAAATGGCATCATTAGGATAGTCATGGAGTTATAAGGTGACTAAGGTTAGGGAAAACCGTCCTATGATCCGCCAGAGCCGGAGGGATCTACCCAAGGACAATAACAATAGTTTAGAACTAGAAAGTCCTAGGTATTATATTAAAAAGGAGAAAATGAATGAAAGGAGAAAGAAGGGATTGAAGAATTAAAAAGAAAAGCAAAGAAAAGGGTGAAAAGAAATAGCCCTCCATTTGTTCAACCTTAGGGCAGACACCGGGTTCAATTCATAATCTACTGGTTGATGAGCATCACCGGTATTGAAGACAAAAGACGTCATGGACCCAATGACGCACTGCACTAAACCTTCCAAGCCACTCAAGTGTCTCTCAAAAGACATTTGTTTCATTCACACGGAGAACCCTTCATAATCTATCGACCTCTCATTACGAGAATGTTGATATTGAAAAGGAGGCAATCTGCTCCACGCCTCCGAAGACCAAACAAATGTGCACTAATTGAGTCTAGAGCCATGAGATTCATCAAAGATCTCTTAGGTACACTTAGAATTACTCTGATGTTCTACATCATGGGCATCAGTTGTAAATTAGGAAAGTGTCCTTCGCAGATCTTAGCAATCTGCCAAGAACATTCAAGAGAGAAGTCACAATTTTGTGATTATCAATGATTGAATGGAAATCCTGCCAGGGTCAACATCAAACAGCCCTGACAGCAGGTCACTTCGGTAACTCCTTGTGGGTTACGCTTAGTGTTTGCTCCAAACGGTCTACAGTCGTGGGGTGATCTCCAGCGACTCACTGAATCGTGGGTGCACTTCGGTGTGTCCGTGTTATCCCTTTCGGGGGAATCCGGTTCAGAACGGCCTGGGTTAGGATTTGAGAAAGTCTTCACACTATGCTGTTGACGATCTCAAGTCTGAGCCTGTAAGTACCGGTTGGTTCGTACTGATGCTGCTGCTGCTGCTGAGGATCTAGAGTTCAACCATCAAGACTCCATCATGTTCATATCTTGAAGAAATGTTCTCTCAAAGTGAGAACATGTTGCAGAAAACAAGTCAAAGACATATGAGCATGATGGAGAAGACGAGAAGACGTTGGAGATTGGCAGATCGAGACAACATCATATCATCTTAGAACAAGAACAAAGAAACAAAGATTATAAAGACGTCGGAAGCCAAAGAAGCAAAGAAGACATCGAGCAACATTGATGATCAAGACTTAGGGGGAGATTGTTAGGAACACGTTTTGTTAATATTGGAAGTCTTGTTCATTTCGTTTAATTGTTGCTCAATATGGACTCTAAGTTAGCTAGTAAGGGACGGTCCATTAGGAGTCCATGGGCCGGCCTCTTTAGTGTTATTCCTTCTAGAAGAATTCATGTAAGAGTTGCCCTAGCTAGTAGCCTATAAATAGAAGGCTAGGGTACTTATTCTAATTGTTGGTTATTCATGTATGTTGCGTAAGCCTTGTCCCTTTATCGTATGAAATGAATTTCCTTCCAAATCTCTCTTCTTTATCTCTTATTCTCTTCTCTTATTAGCTTATTCTCTTTTCTCCTAATCGTAGCTTATTAGATAAGTAGTAGTACGTGTTTTAACTTTGTTATACGTGTGTGTTGTTGAGATATACTCGACCTACAAACCCGTAATTTTTCGGACGTATTCCTATACGAAATTATCTTTGTTTTCCATATACGAATCCTTTTGAACTTATTTGATTTAAAAACGTGAAGTTATCTCGCAAAACGTGAAATTTGTACACAACGCGTACTGGCACAACTGGCGATTTGATTTGATTATTTTATTATTTGTGTGAAACGAGGCGTATGAATAGTCGTTTTTATTGGAAAAATTATTCTGGGCGCAATGGCGTAATTCTCGTGTCTTGAATCGATCGTTTGTGTAACACCCCAACCCGACAAGGGTAAAGATATCACAATAATGGATTCATATCAGATCAAAACAGAGAATACATCTACAATAATACAAAAATCTCAAAGGATTACAAATGAAATACTGAATCTACAAGGTTACAACGAAAACTTTCAAAACTAAATCTCAAACATAATATCTTCTATCCAATTCTAATCCAGAATAGCTACCAAGCTTTCTAAGTCCAGAGGTACACTCTCACTCATTCCCAGCTTCCTACTAAAACCTGCCGCAGGAAAAGAAATGCGGTTGAGCTTCAAAAGCTCAGTGAACAGATATATAGATAACAGAAACGATAACGGATAGCAGTACAAAGGAAATCAGAAAATACAGATTATACAGAAACAAAATCAAATGAAGGAGTAGGAATAAGAAATGGACTAAATGAAACAAAATAAGAATAAGAAATAAATAAGGTTTAAGAATAAGGAAAACAGAAATCTATCACGAGCCCAGATAACAGATAATATCATAACAGTGTAAACATATAAGCAATCTAGAGGGGATACCTCTCAAGTAACCAGATAATATGAGGGGTGACCTCATGTATCAAATCGGAGTGATCAGCTCCCAGATATATGTGAAAGACGTGTATCGCACACACCATCAGTCACCAGAGATATATATAACAGATAACATAATAACAAATAACAGAAATCAGATCAGATCTAGGATGCATCCATACGCCCCAGGTGGCCAGAGTCTACCAATACACACCAGATAAAATAAAATCAGGGACGGAACAGGTCATCACTCTCCTGCCCTAGAGTCATGTCAAAGGTGCATCAATGACATGGACATGAAACCCTCATGCCTAGTGATTGGCTCGGATATCAGACTGTGGTCAAGGTCAGATGTCATATAATAAACAGAGTCATATCTAAGGGTTCATGGCAGAAGGGTCATGTCAACAATTCAGAATAAGATAATAAGGTTCGAATCAGAGTTTATCAGATTAAGTTTAATATCAAAGCTTAGGTTCAGATTAAAAGGTTTATTTCCAATAGTCCAAAAGAGTATATCAAAGGTTAATAATTACAAGTTTATAGCAATAATCCATTTAAGAAGTTCCTGTCAAAAGTTCATTTAAATCAATCCTTTAATAATGGTTTTCATTGAAATGATCTTACAAAATAGTTTTCATAAAAATGGTCTTCCAAAACTTTTAGTAACTTCCATTTCAAGTGGTATCGCTTCTTTTTAAAATAGCTTTTCTTAAACAGTTTCATATGTAGTTTAGTAAAGGTTCAAAATCAATTAGGTTCAGATAAGGATTTAACAGGTTAAGGTTTATACCAAAAATCAAATCAAAGTTTACAACAGATATATCAGGTTAAGGTTCAGAACAAGGTTCACAGATCAGATTCAATCAAGATTCACAATTTCAGGGTTCAGAACAAGAGATCAAAACACAAAGGCTCAAGAAAGGTTCAGAACAGAAGAAACACATCAAAGGTTCACAAACAAGTTTACAATCAGAGTTCAGGAAAAAGGTTCAGAATAAAAGAATCATAGCAGAGGCTCAAACAAAAGGTTCAAGACAAACAGATCACAACAAAGATTCACAACAGAAGGGAACATAGCAGTGGTATCGGAAATCCTAATAAAGAAAATGAAAAACTGAAAGAAAAGGGGATGAAAAACCCTTACTGAAAAAGGGTAGAATATCTGTACCTTATTAGCAAAGCAGAATAAGCAAAACAGACACAGAACAGAAATCAGGACTTCTCCTTCTTCACACCTAAAGAAGTAGAGGACGGAATTACTACGGATTCTAATTCAGATTATTACTTTTAGTTTATCTTTCCATTTTTAGTAATTTTCTATTTTTAGCAGGTTTCCAGAATTAACAAATTTCCATATTTAACCAGATATTGATATTACAGATTTAGTTAAGTCCTTAATTACAGAATATTATGGTATTAAGGTATCTTTTATCAAGTTACAAAACTCTAGGGTTAATTATGACAGATTTTCATAGTTCAGGGTTTAAACTGTAATTATTCTAAATTCAAAGGTATCACAATGAAAATACTTTAACTACTGACTTAAATACTCCTTTTATTCAGAATGACATCTCAATCCTTTTAGTTTCACAATTTACAGATTATACCCCTCTAGTTACCATATTTACAAAATAAACCCTAGATTTACAATATTCACAATTTAATCCCTACAATATTCATATTTATCAAACAAGCAACTTATTTTACATAATTACAGAATGTATCATTAGAATTAGGTATATTATAGATCAGAACCCTCAGAATTCAGAACTTACATAAATGGTCCTTTAAGTTTACAAAACATATAAATTAAATCATAATTTCATAACAATTACATATTAAGCCCATAAATCCTCAAAATTTCACATTACACTTTTAATATCAGTATTTACTCAGAAAAATATCAAGATTCCAGAATTTACACTTTTAGTCCTTCTATTTTAATTAATTTCAAAACAACCCTTATAAATACAATTAATTCATTATCTTGCAATATTTACACTTAGGACCCCAAAGTAATATTTTTCCCACATTCCTACAGATGTATATAACATTATAAAAATACCCTACAAGTTTCAAAATTGGCAAAACAGATCCTTACAATATAATATTCAAATCGATTACACTTTTAAATTCCAAATCAAGCCCTAATCTCATCAAATCATCATGCAATAATTATGCAATCATTATAACATTAATTAATATCAGATTACCCAAGATCAACCCTAACCCTAATTCGGAATAGGGTTTTTTCCTAATTTTTCTTAATTATTTATGTAATCCGATTTAAACAACAATTTAAATCAATTAATCCAGGCTTCTAAAAATCATGTGGCTATTTTTCTTAGTTCATATTAATGTCAAAGAACATATAAAAATTATGGTTGCACCTCAGAAATTAATATAGCACGATTTACAAATTAAGTGTATTTTAAGCCTTTTAATTTCGTACGACTTATTTACAATGCATGATTCATGTTTATTATTTTTCTTAGGTCATATTCGACATGTAGATCACTAGAAAAATACTGGAAAAATTTTAGAACGTCATAATCAAGCACGAAAAATAATTACCTCTTTTGTGATTAACCGGATGAAAATAATTACCAAGAATGAATGGAAGGCTCTAAGTTCGTGTTCCTATTTTTCTTAACTCCTCAAAGACTCAAAGATCTCCAGAAAATTTTTGGTTCGACTCCAGGAAGCCTCAAAAAAATTGTGTCGAATTGTTTTGAGGGTTTTGGGTTAATCGGCAATTTTAGGGTTTTTAGGGATAAATATATTTTGTATTTGTAATTCTTTGGACCAACCTTTGTGATGAGATATATCAGATTTTTAAGTGTTATAATTAGATAAGGATTGTATTTTAATTTTGTAATATTTTCCTTAATTAAATTTGTATTTATCTTATTTATATTTAATTTACAAAACATAATTAATTTAACTAAATATATTTCGGACCATATAAAATGTATACAAGTGATTTCTAATTTTTGGACATTCAGAAATAATATTATGTTGTCCCAGAAATTTATTCGTTTCATATATGGTTCGTTTTCAGAAGTTTGGAATCGTTTCAGAATTTTATAAATGTTTTATTTAGGTTTTTATGATTTCAGGGGCAATTTGGTAATTTTTCAGATTTTTCGAATTTCAGGTATTACAGTTTGCTAGCCTAAATGAGCCCTGAGCCTCATTTCAAGAAAGATTGCAAAAATTACAGTATTGGTCCCTGGGTTAAAGTTCCACCACTGCCCTAGACTTTAGTTGTTGGCAATTCTAGTCCCTAGGGTTTTTCTAAACCTAAACCTAACACTATATATACCCTATTATAACTTTTCTAGGGTTAAGGTTATCCCTTCCCCTCCTTCCATAATTTGGCAGCCGCCCCACCTGTTCCGGCCAATGTCTGGCGACCACCCCCGGCCAACTTCTGCCGCCATCAGCCACCATCAACGCAGCCACCATCAACACCACATCCACCACACAACCTCGTATCTCTTCCAATTATGAAACAGACGCGAGCTCACGCGCCACCACCACCCCTCCTCTTCTGTCACCATCGAAACAGCATCACCACCACCACACCTTCACTGCCACGCCCCCTATTCTTATTGAAGGTATATATATAGATCGAAGGTGTTTCAGATTATTGTTTTGGTCTGAAGATTGTCACCATCACCACAGCCCCCACCATCGCTGCTGTCATCTTCTCCGCCTTACTCATTTTCTCTCTCGTTGTTCCTAGTGGTATGGTAAAACCACTCGTGTTCTTTATTTTATTAACCAATTTAATTATTTTGTCATCAGTTTTCATGGATTTTAAACGGATAAAACTCATTATCAATTTTATGATTTAAAAACCGGATTTAAACGTTTGAGATATATGGTTTCGTGTGGTAAGTTTTGAATGAAAAATGGTGTTGTTCGATTTCTATGGTCACGGGTCAAATATATAACCTGGGTATGGTTCTCGGGTTGATCTTTAGATTTGATTATTCATCTATTTTGGTTCTTTGTTTGATGCTTGGATTTGCTTATTTCTTTAGTCAAGAGCACTTGGATTTGAACTTGCACTTTGATAAGTGGTATAGCCGTTTGATGATAATGTTGGTTTCGGACTTGTGATAAGACCAGAATAGGGTGTATTAGTTGTGGTTTACTGTGTTTGTTTGGTATACTGGTGGTTCGACAATGCAACCCACGTAGGGTGCGTTAGGCCGTTGTTTGCTGGTTGTGCGATGAGGTAGTGTCGATGTTGTTGTTGTTGGTCAACGAGACCCCAAATGGGGTGTGCTTGAGGTTGTTTTGTCTCGGCCTAGAAAGAACACCACAACATGGTGTTGGTGTTGCTCTCGGGTCAAACTCGTAGGGTCTTTGTTGCCTTAAACTTATTTCAGTTTATAAGGTTTCAAGTGTGGTAAATGGTTGTTGTTTAAAGCCTATTTGAAACAGCTTTTCGTAACTACTTATAATGAAACTTGTTTTTTTTTTTTTTTTTTTTAAAAAACTACCTAAACTGCTTATTTGTTTTAACTGTCATCACATTTAAGATATGTAACAGGCCAAGCCCAATAATCAAATATAGGGCGCGCTTGATTTAATCTTGGGCCAAGCCATTGGTGTTGAAAGTTGTAATATTTTTAGTGGTGTTAGTTTATGTTTTAATGTGAGTGTAAAATCTTGGGTGTGGAACTTGAGACTAGCGAGACCTACTGGTTTTGACATAGTGTATTTGGTATGTTTCGGATTTTACTTGGAATTGCGATTGGAATTTGGATAATATGGATATATAACGGAATAAATACTTGGAGTTGACTATTATATTTGGACATTGGACAATTATTGAACGTTATTGGATATACGGTATTGGACAATTGACGTTATTGGACATTTTGGGGACAGGACGGTACAATATATTAAGAATTTAATATATTAAACATGAATCGAACACAAAATGTTCAATAACCCAAAAGGCTAATATTTACGCGAATGATAACGAAACATAAAAACTTATGAAATATTGTAATTACAAATTTGGTTAATTAAAGTCAAAACGATTTGGGAAAAACTGGTTTTTAATTTATTAGCTTACTTTTATTTATAAGACGTTTATGTTTTATACAATTATTTGGGTTATCGGGGAAAATACCAAAACGTACAAACTAATTTATTTTATTTGAGGTGTTTATTTGTCATCAACTTCTAGATTTGTCTTCTTTGGTTTGAGTTATCGTCAGTATTCTCTCGACTATGTCGATGTCTAATTCTTTTTGGCGTGAGTTGTACGTCGAGTCTGTGTTTTCTTACCACAACACACGAAACGTTAATACTAAGCTTTTGATAAGTTTTGAAATCGAGTAATGACACGTTGTCTTTTATAGACTTTATCACTGTGCGAGGCGTATTTTGAGATAACCGTATGCGTATTAGGCTGTGCCGATCCTCGACCGTTGTGTACCGTTGTGCCTGTATATCTTGGAACCGTCGTGCCGTATGTCTTGAGACTGTTGTGTTTTGCTTCTCGATGCCATTCGTGTCAGTTGTGATCTTGTATTGCTGTGGCTAAGGTGAGTTCATGGCCCCTACTTTTACTGGTTTTTAAACTAATTTGGGGGAGTACATGCTCGTTTTAACTAAACTCAATAACTGTTTATTTGAAATACGCGAACTGTTTACTCAATATTTGACTGTTTGACTGAAATATTTGAATTGGTTATTTGAAGGTGTTATGTGATTAACTGATATGAATGTGAGTTTTCATAGCCCTAATTTTTACTCTTATTAATGCTTTACTAAACTTGGGGGGAAAAAAACTTACAAAACCGTTTTAAATGGACCAACTGTTATTTTATGTTTTTGATATGTTGCTATGCTAGTTGACTATGGTTATTATATACAAGGGCTCTTTGTGCCAAATCATTTACAAGGGCTCTTTGTGCCTATTACCGAGGGCTCTTGTGCCTATAGACATCCGTAGTGTGCACCTATAGGAAACTGTTACTGTATTTGGATACACCCAAGTGTGGGTTTGGTTGGTTGCGACCTAGTCACGCATAGCATATTTATTACTGATTTTGGTCCACTGTTATTATAAATGTTATTATTGCGGATTTGGTTTTGGAACGGTGATTTAGGCAGCGTGAGCCTACGTTGGACTTGACTTGTTTATGAACAATGTTTAGAACTCGAAAACCTTTTGGTTCAGCCATGTTGTTTTAAACTAAAACCTATGAACTCACCAGCGTAAGCTGACCCTTTTAGCATGTATTTTCAGGTTTAAGGTGATAGCTTACTTTTGGAGGCGCTTGGCAAGGGGCATGGTCATAGGCGACTCTGATATATTTATTGGGACCGCTTTACCTATTTATGGGCCTATTTCCGCACTACTTTTCAATAATGTAAATATAACACTTTTTGTTAATAAATTTTATTCACAACGGTTGAGGTAAAACCATTCTTTGTACCTTGTGTTGTGATACCAATAGGGTAGCACCCTAGTGACATGTATGCTTCCGCTGGACCTGATGTTGGGGGTGTTACAGATTGGTATCAAAGCCTAGGTTATAGAGAACTGGGTTTATTTCCAAAAACCTGGACTATAACCACTTTTATGAAAACATAACCCTATGACCGCCACGTGCCTGCCTGCCAAGCTGATGCCTCACGTACGATTTTGATGAGACGAGTAATGATATATTAGACGAGATGTTCATGATATTTGACGAGTTGTTTGACGAGATGCGCGATTGTATATTTGTTGAGATGTGTGCCTGACTCTTGGATATTGTATATCCGCCTGTTCTAGCTGTTCACTATAAGCATTTCCATATGCTTATGCACGCACCGTACCTGTCACGGAGTTACGCTATTTCCTTGCGTAATCTCATTATTGAATGTCGAGTTTGTACACTTGTCGTGGTTTTGGGAATGATTTTGGATATAACGGACATACTACTAGTATAACTAGGTTGAGTATTCCAAAATTCATTGAACCTCGGGTGAATATAGACTGATCACCTATATTCAACCAGGGACAGTGGGACATAGCCTGATCACCTATGACCGACTCAGAGGTGAATTTTGCAATACTGGGAGTAGTTATAATGGAATTATGTCTGGTTGGTTTTAATTTTGGAAATGGTATAGTTTTGCGTATGTACACGGGAATTGGATATTACTTCAGCACACACAATACACTGGCATCACAACACCGCATGAACCGTAATGCCCCTAGCACCGCTATAGGTCTCCATTATATGGAAATCCTGTTTGTCGCCGTCTGGCCGTAAGTTGCATCGGGTCGGGTTAGACTCGATTGGCACCATTTGAATCCGAGTTACTTATCTGTAACCCCTTAAGAGCGTAATAAGCCCGTCTGAGCTTACTGGAATGTTTGGATTTGATTTTGGCTACGTTTGGATTTGATTTTGGCTACGTTTCAATTTGATTTTGGCCACATTTAGATTGATTTTGGCTACGTTTGGAATTGCTATTGGCTATGTTTGGATTGGTTTTAATTCTGATTGAATTTGGATTGTTTGATTTTTTGATTTTGGACGTCATCCTGGATTTGGATTTGTTATTCGGCCTCGTTTTTTTATGGCCTTGTTACAGTCGCCTCTACCCTAAGCCTTGTGCTTAATCGATGTGGTTCAATCAAAGTTGTTCAATCAATGTCGTACCTCCCGTTTTAAATACTAGGTACATTACTAATTCAACCGACTGATTGCTAGTATCAATCAACATTTTCCCTCAGAGTTGTACTTTGAACTCGCTCAACTCTCCATTTAACAGAGATTCCACGCCCAACAGAAATCTTAAGACCCTAAGGAGTAACCTGAACCGCGTTCCTTGGGACAATCACCTAATTCTCCTCTCGTCCCTCGAGAATACAGTTATATTTGCTAACCTCTTATAGGATAATAAACTGTTTGCCATTAATTTACAAACTGCTTTTGATTTTTCTACTGACCATTTTGCGGTCATCCTACAAAATGTTTTACTGCCATTTCGCGAAAATCAAAAATTTTGATCTCACTACCATTTTATAAATGGCGATCTGTTTTCCTGTTATCCCGTAAACTATTCTACAAATCGTTTAGCAAAGTGATTTCATAAAATGTTGTGCTGCCTTGCTATGATGTTATGAACCAAACTGAAAATCAAAATTTTGACTTTACTACAAATTTTATAAATGACGAAATTGTTTTCCTATTATCATATAAGCTGTTTCACAAATTCACTTCACAAATCATTTTGTAAGTCGATTTGCTGTTTTTGCTACTATATCAGAAGCTAGACCTCAGGAGCGAATCCCGCACCTCTATCCGAGTAATCGAATGTGGCAATGGTTGGGATAGACATCTCCCTTTGGCCACATCCTCTTATAACAATACCTACGACTCCAGTATTTCAACGGCACCGTACGAGGCACCTTATGGTCGCAAGTGCGAATCGCTGACTTGATGGGTAGGAGTTGGGGATACCCAACTTACTGACCCTGAACTTGTTAATGAGACTACCGAGAAAATCGTTCAGATCAGAACCGAGATGCAAGCTGCTCACGAATCGTCAGAAGAGTATGCTAATGACGTAAACCTCTTGAATTCCCAGTTAAAGTCTAGATTATGCTTAAAGACTCACCATGAGAAGGTGTGATACGTTTAGTAAACATGGAAAGCTTAATCCTCGCTGTATTGATCCTTTTGAAATCCTTGCTTGAGTTGGACCAGTAGCTCACAGACTCGAGCTACCGTCAGGACTCAGCAGTGTTCGCAACGTTTTTATGTACAAAGTGAAGAACTGACTTGCCGATGAGGCAACCGCTATTCCTCCGGGAGAGATCCAGATTGATGAATGTTTAAATCTCGTTGAGAAACCTATCGAAATCATGGACTGTGAAGTCAAACGACTTTAATAAAGTCGCACCCCTATCGACAAAGTCCGTCGAAGCTCGCGAAAAAGGTCCTGAATTCACGTGGGAACGTGAAGATGCATCCTCGTGTGTATATACTCATCTCTTTTTAACTGTAACGAGTAACTTGAATTGAATTGCGAGGACGCAATTCCGTTTAAGGAGGTGAGACTGTAACAACCTGTAATTTTCCTGACGTATTCCTATACGAAATTATCTCTGTTTTCCATATACGAATCCTTCTGAACTTATTTTATTTAAAAACGTGAAGTTATCTCGCAAAACGTGGAATTTGTACACAACGCGTACTGGCACAACCGACGATTTGATTTGATTATTTTATTATTTGTGTGAAACGAGGCGTATGAATAGTCATTTTTATTGGAAAAATTATTCTGAGCGCAATGTCATAATTCCCGTGTCTTGAATCGATCGTTTGCTAGCCTAAATTAGCCCCGAGCCTCATTTCAAGAAAGATTGCAAAAATTACAGTATTGGTCCCTGGATTAAAGTTCCACCACTGCCCTAGACTTTAGTTATTGGCAATTCAAGTCCCTAGGGTTTTTCTAAACCTAAACCTAACACTATATATACCCTATTATAACATTTCTAGGGTTAAGGTTATCCCTCCCCCTCCTCTCATAATCTGGCAGCCGCCCCACTTGTTCCGGCCAACGTCCGGCGACCACCCCCGGCCAACTTCTGCCGCCATCAGCCACCATTAACGCAGCCACCATCAACACCACATCCACCACACAACCTCGTATCCCCTCCATTTGTGAAACAGATGCGAGCTCATGCGCCACCACCCCTCCTCTTCTGCCACCATCGAAGCAGCAGCACCACCACCACACCTTCACTGCCACGCCCCCTGTTCTTATTGAAGGTATATATATAGATTGTAGGTTGTTTCAGATTATTGTTTTGTTCTGAAGATTGTCACCATCACCACAGCTCCCACCATCGCCGCTGTCATCCTCTCCGCCTCACTCATTTTCTCTCTCGTTGTTCCTAGTGGTATGGTAAAACCACTCGTGTTCTTTATTTTATTAACTGATTTAATTATTTTGTCATCAGTTTTCGTGGATTTTAAACGGATAAAACTCGTTATCAATTTTGTGATTTAAAAACCGGATTTAAACGTTTGAGATATATGGTTTCGTGAGGTAAGTTTTGAATGAAAAATGGTGTTGTTCGATCTCTGTGGTCACGGGTCATATATATAACCTGGGTATCGTTCTCAGGTTGATCTTTAAGATTCGATTATTCATCTATTTTGGTTCTCGGTTTGATGCTTGGATTTGCTTATTTCTTTAGTCGTGAGCACTTGGATTTGAACTTGCACTTTGATAAGTGGTATAGCCGTTTGATGATAATGTTGGTTTCGGACTTGTGATAAGACCAGAATAGGGTGTATTAGTTATGGTTTACTATGTTTGTTTGGTATACTGGTGGTTCGACAAGGCAACCCACGTAGGGTGAGTTAGGCCGTTGTTTGCTGGTTGTGCTATGAGGTAGTGTCGATGTTGTTGTTGGTCAACGAGACTCCAAATGGGGTGTGCTTGAGGTTGTTTTGTCTCGGCCTGGAAAGAACACCACAACTTGGTGTTGGTGTTGCTCTCGGGTCAAACTCGTAGGATCTCTGTTGCCTTAAACTTATTTCAGTTTATAAGGTTTCAAGTGTGGTAAATGGTTGTTGTTTAAAGCCTATTTGAAACAGCTTTTCGTAACTACTTATAATGAAACTTTTTTTTTTTTTTTTTTTTTTTTTGTTTTGTTTTTTTAATAAAACTACTAAATGCTTATTGTTTTAATGTCATCACATTTAAGATATGTACGGGCAAGCCCTGTATCAAATATAGGGCGCGCTTGATTTAATCTTGGGCCAAGCCATTGGTGTTGTGTTGGGAATTAAACCAACAGTTAGTACTAATAGCTCAGAGTTTCAACTGGTGTATGTTAACACTAGCAGTACTACTGCTATTTACAAATATTTGTACTGCTTATGTTCTAAAACGTGTATTATGATAAATATAGAAAAGATTTAGTGATATCCTATTTAGTTAGAGTTAACGAATTTTGGATATTATAGTTATCTTGTAAAGGCTCCTTTTCTATAAAAGGAGGTCTAGGTTAGAGTTTATGTACGTATTGTTTTGTGAAGATTCAAGGTTTTGTACTAGTGATATTAAGATATGTATTATTAATAATAATATTGAATCTTTTGGTTATTCTCAAGTCTTATTGTCTTAATTAATCACTGTTCCATTCATACATCAATATACATCAATTCTTATCAATATAACTAAGTTAGATTCGCATACTTTGTTTATCCACTCTAAGTATCTCATACAATTATACAGGATAACATCCTAAGTGTATCTCATCCTATCAAGTGGTATCATGAATCAGGTTTTGATACTTTTGATTTAGAGTAAAGAATGACATGGAGACTCTATAACAATGTTGCTGAAAGTTGCAATCTCAAGCCCAATGAATTCGACATGCGGAGGTTAAGGATAGAGCAATACTTTCAGGTGCAGGATTATGCACTCAGGGCAATCATAGAAGAAGGGAATTCTTTCAAGCCCTCAACCACTACATCTACTGTTGATGGCAAAGTTGAGACAATTGTGCAGACAAAGCCAATGACTGCAGAGGAGAAGATTCAGATGAAGAATGACCTCAAGGCCAGAAGCATGTTACTGATGACCATTCCAAACGATCAACTACTGAACTTCAGCAAGTTCAAGGATGCTAAGACTTTATTTGAGGCCATTGTTGCAAGGTATGGTGGGAATGAAGCCACTAAAAAGACTCAGAAGACACTTCTCAAGCAACAATTTGAAAACTTCTCATCAACAAGTAATGAATCATTGGATCATATGTTTAATAGACTTCAGAAGCTTGTGAGTCAACTTGCTATTCTTGGAATTGATATACCTTAGGAAGATCTCAACTCAAAATTCTTGAGAAGTTTACCATCAGAATGGGCTATGCATGTTGTTGTCTGGAAGAACAAGCCAGATATTGATTCAATGAGTCTGATGGATTTGTATAGCAACTTCAAGATAGTGGAGCAAGATGTAAAGAAGGTTGCTGGAACAAGCTCAAGTATTGGGAATATGGCATTTGTGTCATCTCCTAGTAACTCAAGTTCTGAAGAAGTGAAGGTTGGTGCAGCAGTTGGTACTGCTAGTTCAAATATTGGTACTGCTAGTACATCAAACAGTACTAAAGGCATTATGGATGAAACAACCTGCTGTGCATTCCTAACAACCCAGCATAATGGATCCATGTTGACATATGAAGACCTCCAAGAGATCAATGATGATGATCTGGAGGAGATGGATATCAAATGGCAAATTTCTCTTCTTAACATGAGGGCTAGGAAATTCCATCTGAGGACAGGAAAGAAGATTACCATAAACAGCAATGATACAGCTGGTTATGATAAGTTAAAGATTGAATGCTATAATTGCCATAAGATGGGGCACTTTTCAGGGGAGTGCAGAAGGCCAAGACAACAAGAGCAAGAGCTATGGAAGCAAGACGAATGAAGTGGAGATTACTGACTCAAGCTCAAAGGCTATGGTGGCCATTGATGGTTTAGGATTTGATTGGAGCTTTATGGAAGAAGAGGAAGCAGCACCTACTGAGATGGCACTCATGGCTTTCTCTAATTCTGAGGTACAAGTTGCTAAATGTTCTAAATCATGTGTTGCTTTAAAAGAACTAGAAACTCTTAGAAAACAATATGATGAACAAAGAATAGAGATAAATAAGACTATTTTTAATTTAGCAAATCATAAGAGAGGTTTACCTGTTCTAGAGGAGCAAATTGTTCACTATAAGAAAAATGAGTCTAGTTTTGCTGATGACATAGCTGTGCTTAAAAAGGACTTATATTTTAAAGATGCTGAAATTAGTTTTTTAAGGGCTGAGTTTGATAAGATGAAAAAGGCTAATGAAAACATTCAATTAAGTGTAGACACATTAGAATATGCATCTAAGGGTATAAGCAAGATAATTGAATGTCAAATTCTCAATAAGGCTAAGTCAGGTCTAGGGTATAAGTCTGTTCCACCTCCTCACAGAGTAATACCTGCACCTCCAGGTATTGACCTAGAACATACAGGTTTGGATGAATTTCAACTACCCAAGATGGAATATGGTCCTAAGCCAACAGAAAAAGAAGTAGTTGAGAAACCTGTAGAAGTTAGTGCACCCTTTGAGAGTGCAAGTGATGCCTCACTCTCTGAGGACAAGGTGTCCTCTGCTAGAAATTCAGATCCTCCAACCACAGAGGATTGGACTTCTGATGATGATGAGAATGATCAGGTTAAGGTTAAACCTGATACTGTTAAGGTAGAAGGAACAAGAGTTCCTAAGGTCGTCAAAAATAATACTGTTAGGCCTAAAACCAATGTTAGACATATTAGGCAACCAGTAAGATATTGTGAGATGTATAGGACCACACACAAGCCCAGAGGTAACCAAAGGAATTGGAACAACCTCAAGTCTCACCAACTAGGTGATGATTTTGTTTTTTTATAGGAAAGCTTATTTTAGTTGTGGAGAGTTTGACCATCTTGCAGATCATTGCAACAAAAGGGTAACTGGGTATTCTAACCATAGAGTGAACTTTAATAGGCCTTACACTCACTCTAACCTTGCTAGAATGACACCCAGAGCAGGTCTTTTAAAGTCTGGCCCAAGACCAGTTCATACTGCTAGACCAGCAGTTCATACTGCCAGACCAAATAAGACCTTTTACCCAAGACAAGCAGTTCAAAGTGCAAAAATATTTTTCACATCTGCACCATCAACTGCTAGAAGGCCATTTCATAACAATGCAGTGATAAATAAACAAATTTGGAAACCTAAGGTTGCAATTGCAAAACCAGCAGTTCATACTGCTAGGCAAGCAGTTAATACTGGTAGTTTTAAAAACACTGCTAAGGGAAAGATGGACAATGGTATTAATGCATCAGCATCTTGGGTTTGGCGACCACTTCAATCCAATGGTGCATCAACTATTCTAAAAAGGTTTAATTATATTGATGCAAGAGATAAACCAAAGTCAGTGATGGCTTGGGTTTCCCAAGGAAACTAATTTCCTTGTTTATGTGCAATGTTAGTCATATGCTTATAATCTTATGAGACAAGTGTTTTGCACTTTATTTTTCTATTTTTGGACTAACAATTGCAGGTTGATTGAGCAAATTACTTGGAGTTTGTGAATTAAGTAATTGATGCTTTGGATAGTATGGTACTTTGGAGATTCAAGTGTGTGATCTGTGCACACAACAAATGGTAATTTGTTCACCATGTCTAACCCACATCAAGAACCAACTAGTCCAGAGCAAACGGTTTCTGGTAAAGACTTCTCAAATCCGTTTATGGTTGATAGTTTACCAAAAACTATATGGTTATCAACTCACCATATTACATAGTGAAGAGTTGGCTAGTCCAAAGCAAACAGCTATTGGTAAAGACACATCAAATCTGTTGATAGCTGATAGTTTGCTAAAAACTATATGTGGGCAGTATTGTTTTTAAATCATTAATAAGTTTATACTGCTCATTAAAATTTTTCTTAAAAATTAGTACTGCTAGTGCAAAGTTTGTACTGCTAGTGTAAACTTTGTACTGCTGAACTAGCCGTTGGAACTGTTGTGTCAATAACAGATTTTTTTTAACTAGCCATTGGGTTAAAACAGTTATTTACCATATATATAGGGTTTTTGTTTGGATAATTATTTTCTTTCCATATTTTACTCTAAATCTTTCTAGAGAAAATGCTTATCCCTTACGCAAAGTTCTCAAACCCTAACAGTACCTCTATAAAAACCCAATTGGCTTTGTACATCATCAATTAAACCACATACGTTCAATTTTCTGTTCTAACTTGCATAATTAATCATGGCTAATTTGGAGTTTGTCAAGACACACAATCAGGTTCCCTTTTTGGAGAAAACAGAGCAGGGTGATGGACCACTCTTTTATGAGATTGTGGACTTTCTGAATACATCTCATATAAGGTATGCTTTAACTATTAGCCCTACTCTTTTTGTCTCTCAAATCACAGAGTTTTGGCAGACTGCTACTGTCATAACCAGTGAGAATGGAGACATTGAAATACACTCTAACGTGAATGGCATAGCATTCATTGTTACTAAATCTTCTATTAGGAGACATCTTAAGTTAGAAGATTCTGATGGTATCAATGATTTGCCAAACACTGAAATTTGGCAAGAAATTGCTAGAATAGGGTATGATACATCCAACCATAAACTGACTTTTCAAAAAGGATGTTTCTCCCTACAATGGAGATTTTTAATCCATACTCTCTTGCATTGTTTGAGCCCAAAAAGAACATCATGGGAGCAATTCAGTAGCAATATTGCTATTGCTCTCATCTGTTTATCAACAAACAGAGTTTTTAACTTTTCTAAATTCATATTTGAGAGTATGGTAAATAATGTAAAGAGTAAAACCAAGTTTTTGATGTATCCAAGATTTGTGCAAGTACTTTTGACAAGAAAAAGAATCTATTAAAGAAACATAAGAAAATCTTTCCAACACCTTACCTGCAACAAAAGCTTTTTCAAAATATGGCTATGGCAAGTAGGCTTTTCAATAGGGTAGTAATACCTCTTTTTCATAAGATGTTGGAAAGAATACAAAATTTTCAGGGTGAAGGGTCAGTAAACCCAACTGAGCCCCAACACACACCCATTGTGGTTCCTGATATTACCCATACACCTCCAGTCACAACCACCTATAGGAGAAGAATCAGAAAGGAGACTATGGTCCCTCAGCCTAGTCATCCTACTCAGACCTTTGTAGCAGATGAGGATATCCATGGTGATAGTATGGATGGGGCTTACACTACTGCTTCTGGCTTAGTAGCTGGGCAGGCCAGTGTAAACATCATTAAGACCCCTACCATGGCAACATCTAATGTACCAAGTCCTCAAAGACTTGCCACAGGTGATGTAACCCCACGCCAAATGGAATATTTGGGTGGTTTAGGAGTACCTCCTAGTCCAACTAGGGTGGAAACTGAACCTTTGCCCCTTGATTCACCTCTCCTAGCAGGTATAACAGCTAGAAGTGATGAAGGCAGCTCTAAACTAAAGGAATTGATGGTCTTATGTACACAGTTGTCAGAAAAGGTGGTTAGTTTGGAGGAAGATCTAAAAAGCCACAAAAGAAACTTTGCCCTGGTGTACACAAGGTTGCTTACAAGAGTAAAGACATTGGAAGATCAAGTAAAGAAGAACAAGGGAGAAAGGTCAAAGATGGTACTTTCTACTAGTTCTTCCAGTTCTTATTCAGAAGATGATGGTGATGATTCTCCCAAACAGGGGAGGAAAACAAGGAAGACAAGATCACAAACTCAGGGGAGGACATTGGAGTTTGATGAAGAAGGTACTGGTGGTAATGGTGATGAAAAAGAAGATACTGGTAATGGTAATGAAGATATGGATATGGATGAGCAAAGTGGTACTGAAGAAGGAACTCAACAACAACAAGGTACTGCTGGAATAGAGGGAGCAGTACAAACTGCTCAGGATAAAGGTAAAGGGATTCTAATTGAAGATGAGCCACAGCAAAGGAAAATCAAGCCAAGAACATAAGCACAGATTGATTTTGATGAAGAAGTAGCAAGAAAGGCTCATGAAGAAGAAGTAGCAAATTGGATGGAAGCTCAAAGATTGGAAAAAGAGAGAATGACTTCAGATGCTCAGATTGCTCAAGAATCATTTGAAGAACTGATACAATGGATGATTGATAATGATCCAATAGTGAAGGCAAGGGTTGTCCAACTTGTTTCAGATGAGAGTTTAAGTATAGAAGAAAGGTCTGCTATGCTTGCTTATTTCATTATGTCAAAGAATAAGGAATTGGCTTTAGATGATCTGTTGCAGAATATCAAGGATAAAAAGAAGAAAGCTTATAAGAAGAAGATGCCTTCTAAGAAAGAACAGATAAGTTTCATGAAGAGCTATTTGAAGAATCAAGCTTATTGGAAGCAAAGTTACTTCAAATGGAGATCAAATGCAGAGATAGAAAAGGCTTATTATGAAGCTTATGCAAGGATACATAAGCCAATCCTAAAGGAGTTCATATATGATCCTGAACAGAGTAAAGGTGAGAAAAGAGGACCAGAATTGCTAGTGTCTGGAGATCTCAAAAGACAAAGAATTGAAGGAGAAAAACAGGGTGAGACAACTGAGAAAGAAGAAGCAAAACCAAAGGAGGGTTTAACACATGAACAGATCAAGAACATGATTGTGGTAGTTCCTGAATCTACAAATATCAGTCAACTGCAAACAAAACATCCTATTATAGATTGGGAGGTATTCACAGATGGAAGGATGAAAGGATGGAAAACTATAAGGGTTGGAGGAAAAACTGAGAAGTACAAGCTATTTGAAGATATGCTTAGAGGGTTTGACAGAGAAGACCTAAATAAGCTGTGGAGTTTAGTACAGGAAAGATTTAAAATCTCAGATCCTCTTGATGATAAAGACAAGGAATTGTGGGTTCAATTGAAGAGGTTATATGAACCAGATGGAGGAGAAGCAATCTGGAGGTTTCAAGCTGCAATTAAAGATGTTTCATGGAAGGTATTTGACACTTGTGGTGTTCATAGGATTTCTACTAAAGATGGATTGGAGATATACATGTTGGTAGAGACAGACTATCCACTCAGAACAGCAGTGCTAGTAACTTTGGTATGTTCAAGACTTGAAGTTGAAGCTGATTCAGAAATGGCAGATGAATTGATTAGAAAGATGTTTGATCTTGCAGAGCAAAGAAAAGCCTATACTAAAAGATTAACTTGGTAGTATTTGGAAGAATCCCCCATCATCTACATAGTTGAGGTTTAATTCAAGAAACTTAGTGATTTGGAGAGAAATCATAAGTTTAGGGGAGAATTGTTGGGAATTAAACCAACAGTTAGTACTGATAGGCTCAGAGTTTCAACTGGTGTATGTTAACACTAGCAGTACTAACTGCCAGTACAAATACTTTGTTCTGAAAACGTGTATTATGATAAATATAGAAAAGATTTAGTGAATATCCTATTTAGTTAGAGTTATACGAATATTATGGATATTATAGTTATCTTGTAAAGGGCTCCTTGTTCTATAAAAGGAGGTCCTAGGTTAGAGTTTATGTACGTATTGTTTTGTGAAAGATTCAAGGTTTTGTAACCCTAGTGATATCTAAGATCACTCGTATTATTAATCAATAATATTGAATCATTTTGGTTATTCTCAAGTCTTCATTGTCTTACAAATTCAATCACTGTTCCATTCATACATCAATCATACAATTATTCTTCTAAGTATAACTAAGTAGATTCCGCATACTTAGTTATATCCACTCAAAGTATCTCATACACATTATACAGGACTAACATCCTAAGTGTATCATCAATCCTATCATGTTGAAAGTTGTAATATTTTTAGTGGTGTTAGTTTATGTTTTAATGTGAGTGTAAAATCTCGGGTGTGGAACTTGAGACTAGCGAGATCTACTGGTTTTGACATAGTGTATTTGGTACGTTTCGGATTTTACTTGGAATTGCGATTGGAATTTGGATAATATGGATATATAATGGAATAAATACTTGGAGTTGACTATTATATTTGGACATTGGACAATTATTGATCGTTATTGGATTTACGGTATTGGACGATTGACGTTATTGGACATTTTGGGGACAGGACGGTATAATATATTAAGAAACATAAAAACTTATGAAATATTGTAATTACAGATTTGGTTAATTAAAGTCACAACGATTTGGGAAAAACTGGTTTTTATTTGATTAGCTTACTTTTATTTATAAGACGTTTATGTTTTATACAATTATTTGGGTTATCGGGGTAAATACCGAAACGTACAAACTAATTTATTTTATTTGAGGTGTTTATTTGTTATCAACTTCTAGATTTGTCTTCTTTGGTTTGAGTTATCGTTCGTATTCTCTCGACTATGTCGATGTCTAATTCTTTTTGGCGTGAGTTGTACGTCGAGTCTGTGTTTTCTTACTACAACACACGAAACGTTGATACTAAGCTTTTGATAAGTTTTGAAATCACGTAATCCACGAAAACTACGACACGATGTCTTTTATAGACTTTATCACTGTGCGAGGCGTATTTTGAGGTAACCGTATGCGTATTAGGTTGTTCCAATCCTCGACCGTTGTGTACCGTTGTGCCTGTATATCTTGGAACCGTCGTGCCATATGTCTTGAGACTGTTGTGTTTTGCTTCTCGATGCCAGTCGTGTCAGTTGTGATCTTGCATTGCTGTGGCTAAGGTGAGTTCATGGCCCCTACTTTTACTGGTTTTTAAACTAATTTGGGGGAGAACACATGCTCGTTTTAACTAAACTCAATAACTGTTTATTTGAAATACGCGAACTGTTTACTCAATATTTGACTGTTTGACTGAAATATTTGAATTGGTTATTTGAAGGCGTTATGTGATTAACTGATATGAATGTGAGTTTTCATAGCCCCAATTTTTACTCTTATTAACGCTTTACTAAACTTGGGGGAAAAAAACTTGCAAAACCGTTTTGAATGGACCAACTGTTATTTTATGTTTTCGATATGTTGCTATGCTAGTTGACTATGGTTATTATATACAAGGGCTCTTTATGCCTAATCATTTACAAGGGCTCTTTGTGCCTATTACCGAGGGCTCCTATGCCTATAGACATCCGTAGTGTGCACCTATAGGAAACTGTTACTGTATTTGGATACACCCAAGTGTGGGTTTGGTTTGGTTTGGTTTGGTTGGTTGCAACCTAGTCAAGCATAGCATACTTATTACTGATTTTGGTCCACTGTTACTATAAATGTTATTATTTCGGATTTAGTTTTGGAACGGTGATTTAGGCAGTGTGAGCCTACGTTGGACTTAACTTGTTTGTAAACAATGTTTAGAACTCAAAAACCTTTTGGTTTAGCCATGTTGTTTTAAACTAAAACCTATGAACTCACCAGCGTAAGCTGACCCTTTTAGCATGTATTTTCAGGTTTAAGGTGATAGCTTACTTTTGGAGGCGCTTGGCAAGGGGCATGGTCATAGGCGACTCTGATATATTTATTGGGACCGCTTTACCTATTTATGGGCCTATTTCCGCACTACTTTTCAATAATGTAAATATAACATTTTTTGTTAATAAATTTTATTCGAAACGGTTGAGGTAAGACCGTTCTTTGTACCTTGTGTTATGATACCAATAGGGTAGCACCCCAGTGACATGTATGCTTCCGTTGGACCTGCTTTTGGGGGTGTTACACTAACTTGTTGTGTTTTTTAGTTGCATATGAAATAATATGTAGAATAACATGTTTGGCGTTACGATGATGAAAGTCAATAATGTATTTGATACCTTTCTCTTGATACAATTCTATTTACAAAAACTTACTTAAACAAACTTCGATTATTCAGTCGAATATCCCCGATTAAAACTAAGCATATAATAACTAAATACGCATAACCCTTGCAAAACCGATGATTCTTTACGGTGAACAAAGCCCGTGCATCGCACGGGCCATGATGTCTCGTAAAAACATAATAAATAAGCAATTTACATGTGATAAATGATACATAAATATAGTACACATTTGATGCTATCAATAAACCTTTTACAAAAGCATACGATAATCAAACAATTAAACATAAGAGGCTCTGATACAATTATTGGTGTTTAAGGGTTTTAGAAAACACTTTTCATGCAATTATATTATATAATACAATCAAATAAATATAATTCAAAGTATGGGAAGCATTATTAAAAACACCAATAACGGATCCTTATATTTTGTATAATTATTTTAAAGATACCCCCTCCGTCTCAATTTAATTGTCCATATTTCCTTTTATGGATGTCTCAAATTAATTGTCCACTTTCCTTATTTAGTAAAAACTAGAGAATCTAGTGGAGGAATATTCTATTTTAGTGGTTGAAAATTAAAGTGGCCCCACTTTTATTAAACTTTGTGTTTTCTCTCTCCTGACAAATAAATCCTGATATTTGGATCCTTATATTTTGTATAATTATTTTAAAGATAACAAGAAACATGTACCTTGTAATGCTCGGTATGACCACCAGAAACTGCAATAACTTCGACTGACCAGAACACTATCAAGAACTCCTCAAAAACAGAAATTTCCTTCAAAGAAGTTGTAGCCCTATGTCTTGAGAAGCTACAATATAAAAATCGTAAAAAATTGACATGTAACGAATCGGAAAAGTCCGTTTTACCGCAGGTATGTCAGTCCGAATTTATGTGTTCATTAATAAAAAATGAACACAATTTTTGTCGAAAGAAACTCTAAGCAATCAAAATAGATTGCCTCTTCGGTTGATCCACACTACCTGTCCAACAATCACCTTTTGAATGCTAGTCCAACACCACGAATCGATACTTGCCTTCACGTCCTTAAATCTTGCAAAATGAAAAGCAAAACTGGAACCCTTTTATGGTTCATGTAGAATTTCGACCAAAAGGAGGTTTTTAGGGACTTAGATGATAAGTTTTGGTTAGGAGGATGTGATATTTATATGATAAATCCGACATCCTCAAACACTAAACTTGGTGACAAAGTTTCCTCCTTTTTCTCTTTATTGGTTGATTACTACAAGTGTAAGTATGGACATTCCTTATTTTGACGTATCTAAGGGTGCACGGAGTGGGCTTCGGGCTCAATGGAACGGGCTTGCGGGCTAATGGTTGCCGGTTCAGCGGGCTAGGAGGACGGGATCGTTTGGCGAGTTAGAAGCTCGCTTCGGTTTGGAAAGTCAAGGTTTATTTTATGCATTAGTTAGTTGTATTTTGTGCATTAGTAGTTATGAATATTTAAAAAAAGATTTGGGAGGGTTGAGAGTGATGGTTGACAGTAAAAAAAGTTGGATTGAGGGTTGGAGGGTTGAAATGAGGTGGAGGGATTTGATTGGTTAAAGTTCGGGAGGGTTGGAGGGATGGAGAGGATGACTCCCTACACCCTAATAATTAATTAATTCAATTTATTAATACTTTATTAATGAATATATAACTTATAAGTATTTAACTAATTATTTATTAATACACTATATAATACTCCCTCTGTCTCAAAATCATAGTCAGCGTTTGACTTTTTCGGTATTTATTTCTCAACTTTGACTTTAAATATTTTTGTTTGTGTTATACAATACTTGATGGAAATTATACCAATAAAAAATACATTTAAAACTCACTCCATTCATATATTTTGCATCAAGTATTATGTAATATAAACAAAAATACTTAAGGTCAAAGTTGTAAAATAAAGATCGAAAAAGGTCAAACGGAAACTATAATTTTAGAACGGAGGGAGTAAATACACTAGTTAATCTACTTATAAATTCATTTTGGTCTTAATAGAATATAAAGACATTATTTATATCATAAAATAAAGTGTCTAAGTGTATTTGTGTATGACCCCTAAGGTTCACATATATTTAGCCATATAATACGTAATGTGCATCGAGCATATTCCAACATCAGAAACATATGTGAATGAGTACATTATATTTTGGGTAAATATAGCATTCACATAAGGCTTGTACTTAACATAGAAGACATGTCATATGTCTTGAGCATAACAGCTTGACACGAGCAAGTCTAGAATTAGACACTCTAGATTGCTATAAAGAATACACTTTAGTATGTGAAGTATATTCTTGGTTCACAAGATCTTAGAAATCTCCCTTGATGATCGAGATGATGCTTGATTCCCTTAGGTGATCGAGATGATGCTCGATTCTTCAACTAGTCGAGACGATGCTCAATTAGTAGAAGGCTATTTCTTTATCTTGATGAGGAAAATAATTACTTTGATAAGCTTTGGAAACCTTATCAAAATACAAAAAATAAATAAATATAAGAACTACTACTTAATTAAAAAAATGTGTAAGTTAAATTAAGAAACACATATTTCAACTTAGGAGTTGGATCCTGGTACACATTTATTGGAACAAAATGCGAATTTTAATTAGCTATGAACTCGATGTTCAAAATGGAGAACTAACACTCCTTTAGCAAGTTACAACTATGTGAATCACGTCCGGTAATTAAGGCCTAAAGAGTCACACCAGTGCATAACAAGTAGAATTAATATAAGAGTAAAGTACACCATTCGTCCTTGTGGTATGCGTTGACCGACACATTTTGTCCTTTGACAAAAAAAATTGCACCGTCCGTCCTTAATTGCGAAACGTTATGTATCGTTAGTCCTTCATTTTAACAGACCACACTAACGCTCGTTAAATGTCTACATATGAGGGTATTTTGGTATTTTCCAGCATAAACTTCATCTTCTTCCTTTAATATCTCATCATGTTCATGTTGATACAAAAGTTGGGCGTTCCTTGATAGGACTTCTATTCTCGTACCAATTGAATCTTAATGCTCGATGGAACCTGCGCACTAAGAAAAGAGAACAAACACCGTTAGGCTTATCGAGGGATTGTTTCCCCCGATTATCCTCCGGCGTGAGAGTAAGTAATCGAATGTAGGGTTTAGTAAAGGGTTAGGGTTTATTGAAGATCGTACCTTCACCGAGGGCTGGAATGCCCTTTATATATGCACGAAACCCTAGTAGGTTTCGTGTTCCCTACTCCTGGGCGTGTTAGCCGACATCGGATATTTGGTATATATCCTCTTTATTTAGAAGATACTCCATATATTATCCGGAAATAACTTTGGGATTGGGCCTTGTCGACCCAAGTCGCATAACTGGTAGTCCAGTTGCGGCCCATACGTGGTGGGCTTAATTGTTAGTATTGTTTACTAATCGGGTTCGTGACCCGGGTATGGACTATACGTCATCATGTCCCCCCAGTCTAGTATGCGTAGGGTAAAACCTGCGGATGCTAGACTAAAATCGTGTCGAATTAATTCCTCACGCGTACGCGGGAAGCTTTCAAAAATATACCGCCTAAAAATACACGTATCATGTATCTAGTCCAAAAAAGTGCAATTTGGGTACCTTGGGAAATGGAGAGGTTGCCCACTTGTCTTGTACCGTCCTTTATCCTAGCCACACGATTTGAGTTAGTAGAACACACGTGTCACTCATCTGTGGTGGATAGGAAAAGTATATAAATTGCCGCCACTCATTCACTGTAACGTCCACAGTTAAAAAAAATCGCAATTCCACCATTTTTACATCTTCAAATCTTCTTCCAAAAAAAGATAATTCAAAGGTAATTGCCCATAATCTGAGTCACAAAATGGTAGCGCAACTTCATGATTTCCATTCTAACATAACCGAGGATGAACTGATTCAGTTCACCTCGGATTACTTCATTCCTATGGGTCTGCGCCCCGAGGTACCAGGTCCGAATGACACCATCGCGGATTTCCCTGCCGGGAAGGTGGGGTTATATACGCGCTTTTTCGAATGGGCGAATCAGCGCGTCCCCATCTCCGTGTTATTGAGTGACATACTCCATTATTACGACCTCCACATCTCCCAGTTGCATTGTATTGGAGCTGGGAAGATTGCTAATTTTGAGGTGAACTGTCGCTTGTTAGCGGTTCACCCGTCCCTCCACTTATTCCGCGCGTTCTATCACGCGACGTGGTCCAATGGGTGGGTTACCTTCTCCAAGCGCGTAGGCAAGTTACAGTGCTATGTGCAGAAGGTGGATAAACTCAAGGACTGGAGGGAGAAGTTCTTTTGGGTTGATGATGCTGTCTTCCCCTCCAAATTTCAATTCTACACCCGTGCCAATCTGCCCAAGGATGAGCGCCCCCCTGAGACGTGGTATAACGTGGATCATGCGGCGATAATAGATGAGAATCGCCTTCCGATCAAACCGTATCCGGAAGCGTTCCTGGTGCACATGGGCATCAGTCGCAACTATTTTGAGCATGAGACAGAAGTTCCCACATTCTTGAATGCGGATGGCACGGGTGGGTGCTCCTTCTATCGCCTTACTGTCGTTATTATTGTAAGCGTTTCTTCGTCTTTCATACTTTATGTAACTTGCTTCTTTTTGTCTATTTTATGCGCAGAGATGGATCTTTTTTCGGTTGTACGTCTGGAGAATCCGCGTTCCGTGGCAGTGGGAGTGCGTCCTTTGGGGGATGGCGAGCAGACTATTCTGCAGGCGACGGCAGGGCGCGTCGTGGATTTGGTTATCCCAGATCCCGAAGGCTCCCCTGATGTGATAGTAGCTGAGCCAATACAGGAGGTGGCTCCTCCTGTGCAGCCAGGTCCTGACGCTGCGCAGCCTCCTCTTCCCGAAACGGTGATCCATTTAGAGGAGACTGACAGTGAGATGGAGGAGAGCTCCCCACTGACGCGCAAGAGAGCGCTTAGTGGTGATGGTGAAGGTCCTTCCAAGAGGCCGCGGACTGAGGCTGGGGGAAGCTCGTCTTTTACTGAGGTGCAGGTGAAGTAAGTACCTTAGTTATTAGCTGTAAACTTTTGTCAAGTTATATTTTGTGCTAACTTTGTTCCTTCGTGTCCTCAGTGTGGATGCTGAGAAGTCTGGTGGAGGTGCGTCCACGGCTGAGACTGAGACCGAGAGGGACGTGTTTTCAGCTCCTCCCCCTATGTAAGTATTTTGTAGCAATTCCTTAGGATTTTGTGTATTCTTGATTGTGCACTAACCTTGTCTCTTGATGTTTTGTGCAGTGAACAGCCTGTGGAGGACGCTGGCGTCCTAGATGGGAGTGCGCCACCCGAGGTGAGTCATGCTCTGGACGGGGCGCGTTCGCCGAGGGATGTTGAAGTGGAGTCAAGTCCATTTGACTCTACGATGGAGGAACTTGCCTCCATCGCTGTGCGCCAGTCTGAGCTGGTGGCGCAAGCAAGGGTGCACAAGTCTGAGGAAATTTCCAGACTGCTGGCGCAATTAGCGTCTGTGCAGGCTGAATTAGCAAGCTCTAAAGCTGAGCAGCTGAGCTCCAAGGCTAAACTGCAGCGCGCAGAGGCGTCTGCGCGAAAAATGGGTGAGGAGAAGGTCATGGTGATGGCTGAGCTGGAGCGAGAGCGTGCTCATGCGGACCGTCAGAGGTGTAACTCCGTATGGGCGCTGAAGTACTTGGAACAGAATAGGAGCAAGCACTTTGCCAATATTGAGGAGTTTCGCAGCCGCGTGGAGCTTGCGCTGAAGACGCAGGAGGAGAAGCTCCGCAAGCTCAGCATCGAGTATGATGAGGAGCTATACCCTCACATGGTTCAGGCCGTAGCTGAGCGCAGGTACATGATGCTTTTATCTCTTTATAGCTTGTGTATATTTGAGACCCTTTTTCTTATTAACACTTGTGTTATTTCGCAGGTGGTTGATCAGTCATGGTCTTCGCCTGGCCGCCATGTGTACGCTGGAGCATCCTGAGGTCACCGCATCCTTTGGGAAGGTTGTGGAGTGTGCTATTGCGCACGGTGAGACCTCGGCCGCAGACAAGCTTGCTGAGGCCAAGTTGCTGACTGTGCCGCTTGCCGAGGTGCCTGGGTATAAGGCGAATGCCCATGCTGAGCTTGTTGCTGCCATGGAAGAGCTAAAGAAGCTTGAGCTTCCGCATATCGGTAGCTTGGAGCGTGATCAGGATCAGCCTATCAGCGTGATCATGGCGGGGCTCACTCTTCCTAGGCATCTGCAGGATGATGCAGATTAGCAAGTGGACTTCTACTTGAAGCCTGATGTAGCGCAGTTGAAGGTACCCATTTTTGCTCAGCCTCGTGACATTCTGAATCCTTTCCGTCTTGAGAAAGAGATTTCTTTGCAAAGATCGCTAAATGCGCATGTTTCCAGGGTCGCACGAAAGAAAGGCAAGAAAGGAAAGGCCATTCTGTGCGGCATAGGCGCTGCGCATCAGCCTAGATCCGATGGTGTGCCTGTTTGCGTGGCTACTGTTTCCCTTAATGATGCAGAGTTGTTGAAGCGACTCGAGGATGCGAAGGAAACGGCTTTGAGTGGGGGCTCCAGCCAGTTAAGGCGCACGTATAGCATTTAGCTTTTTTTTTTTTTTTTTTTTTTGTGCAAGTTTTTTGTAGAAACATGTTCCTGTATATAGAAATCTTGCTTATGTACTTAGTGTTTTTTTACCACTTCAAATACTTATGCTTTTGACCTCGTAGATCTTGTATGACTTATGTATCTTTGCGTGAAGATATCTTTAAGTGCCTAAGCGTATTTAGAAAGAGAAGAATCATAATCGTGTATGAATTTCCTTAAATAATGACCGTAGTCGTGTATTGAATATGTCTAACTTATTGTAAAGAAAGAAGTCATAGTCGTCTATATATTTTTGTAATTTTACTTGTCGTATTTTACTTTAAGGAGTCAAAAGTCTTGACTTCCTGAGTTGTTAAACGCGCACAGTGTGCCCTTTTGCGCATCCGTCGTGGGGTGCGTAAGGAACTTGCGCCAACGTCTTGAGCGCAAGGTGTTTAACAAGGATTCGTGATCCAATGTTGATGGGTTTGCAACCCTCTTACTCAACGAGTTGTTTATTAGGTTAACTCATCCTTTCTGCCATCGTGGGTCTTAGTGTGTGCATGCACGCCATGTAGGCAATATTATAACAATATTGAAACACGATGATAAAAGATGCAAACAATAAAGTTAAATGTGTTATGGAGTTAGCTAGAAACCATAACGTTTTATTAATACTTGCAAGTTTTGAAAAAGAATACTTATCTAGATAATACTTAAAAAATAAAATTACATGGATCTTTATTGGGGGCACTTTCTAAAGCGCATGAGTGTCCATGTTGGGCCGTAGCCTTCTTCAAAGATAGCACCGTTTAAGGTTGCGGACGTTCCATGTTCGCTGTAGCTCACGTCCGTCCTTGTCGCGTAGCTTGTACGCTCCATTGCCAAGTGCTTCCATGACCTCGTAAGGTCCTTCCCACTTTGGTCCTAGCTTACCAGTGTCTTCTGCGCGGCTTGAGTCATTGTCGCGGTATACGAAGTCGCCTGGTCTGAATGAAGTGCTGCGTACTTTGGTATCATAGTATTTTTTCATTCTCGACTTGGCTTTCTCTTCGCGTATTGCTGCGCGTTCACGTCGCTCTTCTAATAGATCTAAGTCTATGCGCGCTCATCGTCATTGGTTGCCACGTTAACTTCCGCAGTACGGATGGTTGGCATTCCAATTTCAGCTGGTATAACAGCTTCTGTCCCATAGACCAAAGAGAAGGGGGTGTCCCCGTTGCTAACCTTGATGGTTGTTCGGTGCGCCCAGAGAACATGTGATAGTTCTTCTACCCATCTACCTTTGTGTCTGTCCAGGCGCGCTTTGATTCCTTCACCTAGGCTTCTATTTGTGCGCTCAACCAGACCATTGGTTTGTGGATGAGTTACTGATGCAAAGTGTTGCGTGATGTTCAGCTGTTCGCACCAATCTTTGAACGGGTTATCACGGAATTGTTTTCCGTTATCAGAGATAATTTCTCCAGGTAATCCAAAGCGACATACTATGTTGTCCCACACGAATCGTTTCACCTGGTTACCTGTTATAGTCGCTACTGCCTTTGCTTCGATCCACTTGGTAAAGTAATCTATTGCCACAATGAGGAATTTCAATCCTCCTGCGGCAATGGGGAAAGGTCCAGCGATGTCGATACCCCATTTGTAGAAGGGCCATGGCGATGTAATAGGTGTTAGTTCATGTTGTGGTCGGCGCGGAATAGGTCTGTGAACTTGGCAATCATTGCACTTCCGTACCAAGTCACGTGCGTCACGGTGCATAGTTGGCCAATAGTATCCAGACCTTAGGGCGCGCGCTACAATGGACCGTGGTCCTGAGTGCATGCTGCATGAGCCTGCGTGGATCTCTCGAAGTACATAGTCTGCCTGGAGAGGTCCAACACACCTAAGCCATGGTTGTAGGAATGAGCGTCTATATAAGACGTCGTCTCTGAGCTCGAATCGCTGTGCTGTGCGTCGGATTCTACGAGCTTCCTTCTGCTCTTGGGGAAGTATGCCCTTGCTGATGAAGTCAATGATCGGTGTCATCCACGTAGGATTTTCCTCTTCTATTACCGTGGATATTTCCATCTCTGTGATTGACTTTTTTTTCAAGGTTTCCACCAAAACTTGTTTTGATAGATGCGCAAAACTGGTGGATGCGATCTTGCTCAGCGCATCTGCTTTCCTATTTTCACTCTTGGGAACCTGCTTGATGACAAATCTATCGAAGTTTTGGATCAGAGACTTGGTCTTTTCGAGGTATTGGATCATGTGTTCCTCCTTTGCTATATATTCTCCAGACACGTGGTTAGCCACTAGCCGCGAATCGACGTTTACTTCTAGGTTGCGTGCACCCATTTGAGTTGCGATGCGTAACCCAGCTAGGAGTGCTTCGTATTCTGCCTCGTTGTTCGTGGCTGTGAATTCAAAACGCAGTGCGTAGGTGAATTCAACTCCTTCTGGGTTGGTGAGAATAAGGCCGCCTCCTGATCCATCTACGCATGAGGATCCATCAGTAAATAGAATCCACGGTTCCTGAAGTTCCTCCTTGCTTGTCGCAGGTGGAGTGTCTGTATCCGGCTTCTCAATGATGAAGTCGGCCAATATCTGCCCTTTAATTGCAGTGCGCGGTCTGTATGATATGTTATGCTCACCCAGTAACACACTCCATTTTTGTAGGCGTCCCGATGCGTCGGGTTTCGATATAACCTGTTTGATGGGTTGGTCTGTGATAACAGCGATTGGATGCGCCTGGAAGTACCTGCGCAGTCTTTTCGCTGCAAACACTAAGGCTAGGACCAATTTCTCCATTGCAGTGTAGTTAATCTCCGTTTTCTTCAGCGCCTTACTAACAAAATAGATGGGTGTTTGGACGGAGTTCCTGTCTGTCAATAGCACTGCGCTGACTGCTCCTTGGGTCGCAGATAGATACATGATCAGCTCTTCCCCTGGTCTGGGTGCGACAAGTTTTGGGAGTGCTGCTATGTGTTGTTTGAGCTGTTGGAAGGCTTCTTCTGCTTCCGCAGTCCACCTGAAGTCTCCCTTTTTGGTGCACTTCTTGAGTGTCTTGAATAGGGGAAGTGACTTGTCTGCTGATTTGGATAAAAATCGGTTCAGTCCGGCTAGCTTGCCGTTTAGTGACTGAACTTCTTTCAGTGTGCGCGGTGAGGGGAGGTCAATGACTGCTTGAGTCTTCTCTGGGCAAGGCTTGATCCCATCGGGTTCTATCAAATACCCGAGAAACATGCCTTCCGTAGCGCCAAACGTACACTTCTTGGGGTTCAATTTCATGTTGATTCTCCTGAGTGTTCTGAACGTTTCCTCCATGTCGCGCACTAGTTCTTCCTCTGTATGGCTTTTGATGACGAGATCATCGACGTAGACTTCCAAGTTGCGTCCCACTTGCTTCTCGAACGCAGTGTCCACCAATCTTTGGTATGTTGCTCCTGCGTTTTTTAGGCCGAAGGGCATCTTTGTGTAGCAGTAGACCCCTTGACTTGTGTGGAAGGCCGTCTTTTCTTCGTCTTCCTCCGCCATTTGAATTTGGTGGTATCCCTTATATGCGTCCAGGAAGCATTTGAAGGGATATCCACACAGAGACTCGATCTTCCAGTCTATCTCCGGTAGAGGATAGCAGTCCTGTGGACATGCTTTATTGAGATCTGTGAAGTCTACGCACATCCTCCAACTGCCGTCGCTCTTCTTTACCATCACTGGGTTAGAGAGCCAGTCATGGTAGTAGACTTCACGCATGATGCCTGCGTCTACTAGTTTATGTACTTCTTCCAGGATGGCTTTTGCGCGGTCTGGAGCTTGTCCGCGCTTTTTTCTGTCGTATTGGAGGATATCCTTGTCGGATTTGCAGCTTATGTTCCGTGATGGAGCGTGGCACTCCTGTCATATGCTTTGGTTCCCATGCAAAAATATCCAAATTATTTTGCAAGAGTGCGCATATAGCTGATCTGCCTTTGTCAGACAGAGACCTGCCAATAGATACCTGTTGATCCGGGTATTCAGGGTGAATGGCGACCGTTAGGTTTGGGACTTTAATTGCGCGCTGTTCTAGAACAACGCTTACGTCACTTGTCACTGCGTTGCATTCTTTGGGTGGTATGGTGGTATTGTAAAGGGTGACAATACCTCCTTCCACTGGGAACTTGAGCATCCCATGCGCTGTGGATGGCACGGCGCGAATGGATGATATTCCAGGTCTCCCAATGATACCGTTGTACGGAGAGGGGGATTTGATTATCATGAAGTTCATCCAGGTGACTGTAGAGTGTGGTTTGTCACCAACTTCTACGAATAGACGTAATTGCCCCATGGGCCATATTTTTTCCCCTGTGAAGCCGGTGAGCGGCGTTGTGGCTGGGATTAGCTGGCTCTGTATCTCAGGTCGCAGCTTCTTGAAACAGTGTTCATATATAATATCGGCGGATGCACCTCCATCTATATACATGCGACGGATGTCGTGACCCCCCGTATGTATTTCGATGGTAAGTGGATCCACTACTGCGTTGTTCGCGGTCAGGGGGGGGAAAGAAATTTCGTTTCCCTTAGAGAAACGCTGACTAACTTTCTGTCTTGTCGCGCGCGGCCATGGCTGTATCATGTAGATGATATCTGCCTTTTCTCTTGGTGTCTCTTTCTTGGCCACTGGTTTTGGTTTGTCTTTCCCTTCTCTGATGTTTTTTACGAGGTGGTCCATCTTTCCTTCCTTTACCAATTTTTCAATCAATTGGCGCAGTTGGACGCAATCGTTAGTTGTGTGGCCCTTCTGTCCATGGTATTCGCAATAACCATTCCCTATGCGCTTATCCTCTGGGGTGCGGATTGGTGGTGGTTTCGGGAAGTTCGCCCCTTCTGTTGCGAATATCTCCTTTGGAGTTTTTGTTAATGGGGTATACTTGTCGTTTCCCCTTCCATCGCCTTGATTGCGGTAACTCCTATTACGATTGCCGCTCTGGTCATTGGATTGTCTCCTTGACTCTTCTTGCGACCTATGGTTCGAATAGCTTTTCTTGCTATCCGCGGCGGCTTCTTCTCCTTGGACGAAAGACCTCGTGCGCTTCATGAGTTCGTCGAAAGTTAAGGGAACCTTATCGTTTAACTTTTTTATCAAATCTGGGTTATTGATCGCATTCATAAAACCCGATATTTTTAGTATCTCTGGACACGCCTTGACTTTCATGCACTCGTCCTTGAATCGTTCCATGAAAGCGCTTGTGGATTCCCCTTGTCGCTGTTTAACCCTAGCGAGTTCGACAGGGTTTTTGGCGCACTTCTTCCTTTGAGTGAAGTTTAAGCGAAACGCTCTGCGCAACTCTTCAAACCCACCAATGCTTCTGCGTGGAAGCTTACTAAACCAGTTGCGCGCATTCCCTACTAACGTAGAGTTGAACATATGGCACCACACAGGTTGTGGCCAATTTTCGATAGTAGCTGCTGATTCGAAAATTTTTAGGTGATCATCAGGATCACCTGTCCCATCATATGTTTTGACGTTAGCAGGCATGCGCCTTTTCTTATTTTTCGAAAAGTCGCTGATGCGCCTAGTGAACGCATCAACCTTTTGGCGACGCCAGGGAAGAGACATATCTTCGTCTTCCTGGTCGCGGTATTTTCCTCTTGACTTCCAGTGTCCAGTCTCGCTGTCCGAGGAATCTCTTGAAGATGAGCGGACTCTTTTGTGACGCTTGCGTCGACTATCATCAGAGTCCGAGCTTGCTCCTCTGCGGCGCTTGCGCCGACTATCCTCAGAATCGGAGCTGGAGGGGCTTTCACTTGGGGAACATCGTCGCCCAAGCCTATCTTGGATCCTGCGTCTGCCAAGCCTAGCGTGGACATTGGCGCGCCGCTCCCCCTCTTCAGGCTCTTCCATATGTTGAAGGTCGGCTGCTTCATCGTCCATAACCTTCCTTCCAATCCTGGCAAACACTGGTTGTTTGCGGCTATCCCTTTCGCGTCTTTCCTTTTGGTAGCGCGGTGGGGATGCTTCGTGTTCAGGGTCGAAGTTGAGTCTGGCGTGCAGACTTTGGCTTGACCTCTTCTTTGCCTCCTCTCGCATGAGCGCAGTCAAGGCTTCGTAGTTTTGGGATACAAAGTCGCTTGGCGCTAATTCGGAAGTGACTCCTTCTAGCGCGATGGAGTCTATTTCCAAGGTAGGATCCTTGTTTCGAATAGGCGCGTTGGGAGGTTCAGTGAAGTTCACCTCTGGCATGGCAAGAGGAGTGCGCTCCAGTTCTACCGCGCTAGTACTTGTTGTAATAGCGGGGGTAGTTTTGGTAAGTGATTCTACCGTAGGAAAGACCAGATCTGAATACGCTCCTAAGCTTCTAGGCGTGCTGGTTGTCCCAGTGGCCTGCTTAGGGGGCGCATCCGTTTGATGCTTCTTCCCTAGTGAGTCATCATGCGCTTTCTTCCCATGTGGACTCTTGTGACTTCCGTGTTTCGTCATTCTAGTTCTTGGTAAAATTCCTAGTGTAGGGTCCCACGGATGGCGCCACTTGTTGATACAAAAGTTGGGCGTTCCTTGATAGGACTTCTATTCTCGTACCAATTGAATCTTAATGCTCGATGGAACCTGCGCACTAAGAAAAGAGAACAAACACCGTTAGGCTTATCGAGGGATTGTTTCCCCCGATTATCCTCCGGCGTGAGAGTAAGTAATCGAATGTAGGGTTTAGTAAAGGGTTAGGGTTTATTGAAGATCGTACCTTCACCGAGGGCTGGAATGCCCTTTATATATGCACGAAACCCTAGTAGGTTTCGTGTTCCCTACTCCTCGGCGTGTTAGCCGACATCGGATATTTGGTATATATCCTCTTTATTTAGAAGATACTCCATATATTATCCGGAAATAACTTTGGGATTGGGCCTTGTCGACCCAAGTCGCATAACTGGTAGTCCAGTTGCGGCCCATACGTGGTGGGCTTAATTGTTAGTATTGTTTACTAATCGGGTTCGTGACCCGGGTATGGACTATACGTCATCTTCTTCCTTTAATATCTCATAATGTTCATATTCAAACCATCACCGAATTCTGGTGTGATATTTTTGAAGACGATTCTCGATCAAACCGAAACAATCACAAAACCCATAAAAATTAACTGTCAAGATAAAAAAAATAATGAATACTCGATTTAAAAAAAAACTGGTAACAACAACACCAAAATGAAATTTACCCTCAAATCACAGAAACCTAACCAAAAACTATAAACCCAAATCCAAGGACCCAAAGAACAGCCAAAATCAGCCCACCAAAATCAACAGTCAAGATCAAAATCTAACAAACACCCTGTACTAATTAGCTCAAATCAACAACACCCAGATGACCAAACCATAAGAACACCCCAAAAATTATAAACAATCTTAGGAAACCCATCATCGATCCATCAACAGTAAGAAAGAATAAATCATACCCATCAATAAAGTGTGGTATTTCAAAGAAAAAAATCTATTTTCTTGTTAGTTTAAAGATTATCATCTACGAATATTTTGTGTTCGTGGTTTGGATTAGAGAAGAAAAGGAGAGAAATAAAGATATATACGGAGTGATGAAAGAAGAAGAAAGTGGTAAATATTCTATTTATAAAATCACTTGGAATTCACGGTTGCACAGAATCAATATTCTCTTGGCCAATTAAACTTGTTGAAAAAAACCAAATCCATTGTTAATCAACTAATGATATTTGTGCAACACCCAATACCAGACCTCCACGTACACAATTTTACTGAATTTGCACAAGACTAGAAGTCATAAAAGTCAAACCCCCCAAGAAGTCGATCCTGAAAGAGAATATGATAATGATAGTAAGGAAGAACTTTAATTCTTTTCCATGAAACTAGTAATTCTTTTCCAAACAAAGGAAGAACTTTCACTCGACGATCTATTGAAATCAACCAACAATTTTAATCGGTTGTGGTGGGTTTGGTCTCGTGTTCAAAGCCACACTTCCCGATGGTAAAAATGTAGCCATAAAACGGTTATCAGGAGACACTAGTCAAGTGAACCGTGAGTTTCAAGCTGAAGTGGAAACATTATCTAGAGCTCAACATCCTTTTATTCTCTTTTTCTTCCTTCCAACTCTCCATGTCACAACATCCTTTTCACATTTTGATTTTTCAAGATTTATAGATTTGGATCGTGTAGATTTGGATGTGTGGTAGATCTTTGAAGAGGCAAAATGAGAGAAATGAAATAGAAGTAAAAAAGATGATATCAATAAATATGAGACTATTAAATCTAGTGAGGTCCGGTGGTTGTGAGTTCGGTCGGTGGTGAGGTCAGGCGGTGGTGTAGGTCGGGCGGTGGTGGTGGGGTCCGGTGGTGGGAATGGAGGATAAAAAGATGATGAGGAGATAGTGTTTATTTTTTGTGTTTGTGTTTGTTTTGGTTAATTATTTGTATTGTTTATGTATAAGTGTATGTACTATAAAAAGACTAAAATACCCTCGATTGGACCTCATCTAACGCCCGTTAGTCAAGCCAGTTAGAGTGAGGGATGAACGACGCATAACGTTTCGCAATTAAGGACGGACGATGCAATTTTTTTGGTCAAATAACGAAATGTGTCGGTCAACGCATACCACAAGGACAAATGGTGTAGTTTACTCTTAATATAATTAATATTTAGAGTTAATTTCATAAATGGTCCTTGTGGTCTGTCGGGTTTAACGGGTTTAGTCCCTAAACTTTTTTTCTAACGGATCTAGTCCCTGTGGTTGCGACCCATAACGGGTTTGGTCCCAGAGACTAGCTGTCGTTAGTTTTTTCCATTAGCTAACGATTGTTTGCAACAAAAATTTGCACCGTTAGTCCTTTATACTAACGACCGTTTATACTTAACTCAAAATTTATTTAATTTTTTGTTTTATTAATTTTTTGTTTTTTTTTTTCTTCTTCTTTTTCTAAAAAAAATTAAAAAAAAAATGGTTTTCTTATATTTTTTTTCTAAATATCTTTAAAATTTATACACGTTTTTATGCATATTTTTATACACGTTTTCATACACATATTTTTATACACATATTTTTTATACACACGTTTTTATATACATGTTTTTATACACGCTTTTATACACACATTTTTATACATGTGTTTATACACACGTTTTTATACACGTTTTTATACACAGGTTTTTATACACATTTTTATACATATTTTTATACACACATTTATACACATATTTTTATACACGTTTTTATACACATGTTTTTATACACATACTTTTATACACACGTTTTTATACACACATTTATACGCACATTTATACAAACATTTTATATACACATTTATACAAATATTTTTATACTCGTTTTTATAGTGTGTATAAACGTGTGTATAAAAACGTGTATAAAAATATGTGTATAAATGTGTGTATAAAAATGCGTGTATAAATGTGCGTATAAAAACGTGTGTATAAAAGCATGTGTATAAAAACATGTGTATAAAAAACATGTGTATAAAAACGTGTATAAAAATATGTGTATAAAAATGTGTATAAAAACGTGTATAAAAACATGTGTATAAAATACATCTATATAAAAATGTGTATAAAAATATGTGTATAAAAACGTGTATAAAAACGTGTTTAAAAATGTGTATAAAAACATGTATATAAAAACGTGTGTATAAAAAATGTGTGTATAAAAAATGTGTGTATGAAAATGTGTATAAAAATAGTGTATAAATTTTAAAGATATTTAGAGAAAAAATTATAAGAAAACTATTTTTTTTTTCTAATTTTTTTAAATTTTTAGGAGGAAAAAAAATTGTGTTAGGTATAAACGGTCGTTAGTATAAAGGACTAACGATGCAAATGTTTGTTGAAAACGGTCGCTAGCTAACGGAAAAAACTAACGAAAGTTAGTCTCAGGGACCAAACCCGTTATGGGTCGCAACCACAGGGACTGGATCTGTTAAAAAAAAGTTTAGGGACTAAATCCGTTAAACCTGACAGACCACAGGGACTATTTATGAAATTAACTCATTTAATAAGTTATAAAGTATAAAACTTGAAATTGTAAACATGTAGGGAGATTGAGGTGTAAAATGAAACATGCAGGATTCCTTGGAGGCCAAGTACTTGTCTATATAAACAAGGCGTTTCAAACAATTCACATAACGAACACAACCATAAATCCTCTCGTGCTTCGACCGACCAAGAACCCCAAAGGGGTCGAAACTCCTCCTAAGTCGACTTCGATTCCCAAACGTATCTTACAAAAATGGGTAAAAAGAAAGGCTCCATGAAAAAATTCAACACATCTTCTTCATCAGGTATATTTATAGGTCAAGGTAGGGTTTTAGGCTCATCATCTTCAAGTCCTTCAAATTCAGCACCTCAAGTTAATAATAACACAAACCCAGTTCGACCCATATCCCAAAAACCAATCTCACCTCAAAAAAGTGAAAAGCCAACGGATGGGTTTGACCCATTTAAAGGTCAAGGTAGGGTTTTAGGCTCATCATCTTCAAGTCCTTCAACTTCAGCACCTTTAGTTAATAATACAAAAAACCCGGTTCGACCCATATCCCAAAATCCCCACCCAAAACCAGTCTCACCTAAAAAAAATGAAAAAAGTGAAAAAAGTCAAAAGAGTGAAAAGTCAACGGATGGGTTTGACCCATTTTGTGCATTGATTACTACTGGTAAGAGGAATGCGAATGGTTATGATTTGAATGTGTTTGTGTGTCCAGTTTGTAGTCAAGTTTTCGGCTCAGAAGAGGAAGTGGCTGATCATGTTGAGAGATGTTTGAGTGAAAAAGTATCGAAAACGGTTATAAATGGTGATAGTGACAATGTAAGGAGTGAGTTAGAGGTGTGTGTTGGGAGTTATGTTTCTGGGAAACCGTCTGATGGGTCAGTTGATATTGTGCTTAAGTTGTTGGGGAATGTAGTTAAGGAGCCTGAGAATGTTAAGTTTAGGAGGATACGGTTAGGGAATCCGAAGATTAAGGAGGCGATCGCGGATGTGGCAGGTGGTTTGGATTTGTTGGAGTGTGTTGGGTTTGAGCTGAAAGAGGAGAATGGGGAGATGTGGGCGGTGATGGAAGACGCGAGTAGTGAGAAAGTTGAATTGATTAAGCAAGCGGTTAGGTTGCTGGAACCGACGAAGGTTGAGAGTGTGCAGCCTAGTGTAGTGCAGGCTAAAGTGGTTGAACCGGTGGAGGTGAAGAAGGAGCCAGTGGCGGTGAAGGAAGTCGAGAGACAGGTATATTTTATTGAATTTTTACGGTTTTTACTCTTGTTGGTATGTCGTATTTTCGTTTTGCAAGTGTTTGTTTGGGGTTTCTTGAACTATGATTTGAGGCTAGTTAGGCTAATTAGACAGGTTTATAGAAAATAAAATTATATGAAAGTGATTATGGTAATGTGCTAGTAATGCGAATTTTGGTTGAACGATAGCTTTTACACACTTGCAGTTTGGGCGTATTCTTTGAGCGGGTTACACAAACCACATTTTACATGTGCTCATGCTAAGGAAATGTCTTTCGATACAACCAATAACTATTTCACAATTCTTAATATTATGGCCTGTCGGTATGAACTATGACACACTTTAAGGAAAATATAAGTTGCTTTAGGTTTAATGTACTATATTTATCATGTTAATGTTACTCTCTACCTTAAAGATGCTTCTTTGTGATCAGAACCTGTTTTTCTCCCTTTAATGCATCATAAGTCATAACACTTGTTTGCGCTTAAAAAAATGCTCTTTACCCTGAGATGTGAACTGTATGCAACATGTTTACTTGTCAAGCTTAAGACTGATAATTAAATAATTAAATAATTAAATAAACATGTTTATACACACTTCTCAGTTAGTGTTGCATTTATACTTGTGAGGATTGTTGCAACAGATACTAGAATATTTCTTTATTAAGAACCCAAAATCGGGGCCATGGTTGAATTTTTGTTGGATAATTTCACGGAATATCAAAAGTAAGCGCAATAATGCAATTGCAGAACAACCTGGTTTCGACTTTTGAGAAGTCGGATTTATCTGTAGAATCGTTGAAAAGGCCATTATGATGAATGAATTCAAGATTGTTCGGTTTATGTGTAGCAACCAAATTCTACGCTCACTATTGACCATAGTCAAACCAATCCTGAGATAGCTACCATAATTCTGCTGCTCCTTCAATCCCATGAAAATTGTGATGTTTACACTTACTATTATTATATTAAAGCATTGTGTTACCTAAATCAATATTATTAATCTTTGTATTAATCATACATCTTCGATAACAGATTAGGGTATTCTTTTCTGTGTCGGAAACTGCGGCTGCAAAAATAGAACTTCCAGATTCTTTCTACAACCTCTCCATTGATGAGGTTAAAAGAGAAGCTGAAATGAGGAGAAAAAAGCTTGCAGAGTCTCAACTGTTAGTCCCAAAATCATTTAAGGAAAAGCAAGCCAAGGCTGCAAGAAAAAGATACGAAAAAACTGTCATCAGAATACAATTTCCAGATGGGGATGTGCTCCAAGCTTTTTTTAATCCTCGGGAGTCAACTACCGCCCTTTATGAGGTTAGTTTCTTATAAAAATATCGACTTTATATTCTTTTATGATAAGGCATGCTTGGCATTGCATTTTTAAACTAATGATGTGATATAGAATAAGTAGAATCAGTTAATCAACAGTAACAAAAACGAGCTGTAGGAGGCAGTGTTTGGATTTGTGTCTGCTGTTAATGTTGACATTAGGCAAACTCTAATTATTTGAAGAATTGCATGTAAAATGGCCATAAAATAATCGAATAGCTAGGATCATTTGTTGCAGTTACTCCTAAATTCAATATCTGATCCCCATAATCATTTTCAAAAGGCAATGCCAAAAACTCCCTGATTCCAATCTGGCCTCGTTTACACTAACAGAAGTGTAGATCAGACCTACAATATGAAAAATGGAAGTATTATGACAATGCTTTTCTAAATTTGCTTTTGTTCATTTTGAATATAGTTTGTGAGATCATCGTTGAGAGACCCCAGCTTGGAATTCGAGTTATTGCATCCTGTTCTTATCAAACGTCGTGTGATCCCAAGCTTTGGAGAGAAAGCTATAACACTTGAACAAGAGGATTTAGTCCCATCCGCTCTCATAAAGTTTAGACCTAGAGAAACAGATTCAGGCGTTTTTACAGGTCTATGCAACGAGCTTCTAGAAATCAAGGAACCTTTGGTTTCTGATACAGCAGTTGCACCAAGATAACAGTTTGACCATGGAATTAATTTTTGTTATTTTTGAGTTCTTGGTGCTGTCATTTAAGAGTCAATTTTAAATACTTACAAAGAACGAGCGAATTCGTAATATTGGAAGAAAACAACAACTACCCATCAACACCCAAAAAAAGGAAAAAACTACCTAATCTCAGTCCCAGGGGTGCGGCCTTCCACTTTAATCCGATACTAGTATCAGAAGAAAAAAAACATCATTAATCTGTTGTTTTTTATATATGCATATTAGTTTTTATAGTTTGTTGGGGTTAATCTATTTTTTCCCTTTTGTTACAACTCAACAATGTTACAACTACTGAAGAACCAAAACCAAAATTCCCTTTTAGTGGTTTGGTTTTGAAAGTTTTTTGGTTTTCGATTGGTTACTATAGTCTGTTCGTTTATAGGCTGAAACCAATTCGAAACTTCGTATTGGCTTTTAAGTTGATTAGACATAAAAGCTGTTGAATTTGATAAAATTGTTAGGTCAAAAAAATTAGTGTCATGAACTGACATTTTTGCATAAACAACATCTTAGGAGCAAGATTAATGAAAGTTGACCTTTTTTATATCATAATTTACCTTCTTTGTTAATGATAGCACTTTCTTATAAGGGGGCTTTCATTTCAGAACCATGTTATCTGCGAGAACTGACATAACCACCGAAAACATACATGCACGCATTTTAAAATAAAATAAAAATACACGCAAATCATCAATAATCGTAAGTATCCACCTATGTTCTTCAATATCATCATGAACTCATCCTCTTTTTTCACAAAAACCTTACACACGGCTGCAATATTGTCGTTGCACGCCTTATAAAAACATACATGCACACCTTCAAAGAAAAATTTTGTATTTCCAGTTTCTTATCAAATTCTTTAGAACAACCATGTTTTTTTTAAAACATATATGTTGTTTTTAGAACATATTTGCAAAAATACAATTATTGAAGGCGTGCATGTATGTTTTTTGTGGTTCTGTCAGTTCTCGCAGATAAGATGGTTCTGAAATAAAAATCCCACCTTTCTTATATGGCATATATTTGCAGTTCAAAAAAAAAAAAAAAACTAAGGGATATTATGTTTGGCGTTGCGTTTTAACTAGCAATATGGTGTTTTCAGTTCATTTACTTTTGTGCTGGAATGTCCTTCACCAACTGTTTATATACGAAGAAGTCCTATAATTTGAAATTTTATAGGATATAGGGGGTGTTTTATGTGTACTAGAGTATGATATTATGGACAGGGCAGAACTGTGTTGATTATTGTGGATAACGGTATAGTCGTTTGGTAATTTGGTTTTCCATAGTTAGGAAGTGGCCTCAACAATCTGTCAATAGATAATAAAATCATGAATAAAATCAGGAATGTAGACCTGTGGATGAGAAGGTTTTATAAAAACTATTCCACATGCTCTTTGGGTACTTGCAAAGAATGGATACGTGAAAATTATGGATACTAAAGAAGCATGAGAACGGAGTCTCGCTGTAATCTATTCTAACATAAATGATATCCCGAAATTATAAGAACACTTACGGTACGATTAAAATTCAATATATGTCAGTATCTTTCATACATCCAAGGGTATATGTGTAAAAATGGGTGGGTTGGGTTGCATAATAGGTAAAAACGGGTAATTTTATGTGTGGGTCAAACGAATCAGGTCAGGCCTACCTGAAATTATTTTTTCCAAAATGTCTGTATTTTTAGTATGACTACTGTTGGAAATTATATTAGTGTTTAAGGTGGTTTGTTTTTCGCCCTTTCGCCCACCTTCCTTATAGTTCCTAAAATAGTAAACAAGGGTACTTCTTATAGCATATACCATCATCTTAAGAAACGGATTTTGAATTAGAGTTTTGAATTTTGTGTTATACTCCATTATTAATGGTAGAGGCAAGGTTTTCAAGATCGGGATCATACCTACAATCGTTTTCGTCTTTGCAAGATCGTGATCGTAAGATCGGATCGGGATTCTAAGATCCTACTATAATGCTATTTTTTTAATGATCTTTGTAATATTATTCAAATCTACAAATTATTATTTATTATAAACATGAAATTATAAGAATATTTTATGAAAATGTTGTTCTAAATTATAAATATGGAATGTTTAAGAAGAATCACATGTTGTTTTTTAAATTATATAAAAACATAAACCATAAATTTGTAGTTTTTTAGTTTGCGGTTTGAAAAAAGTAAGATCGGATCGGAGTAGATCTTAAGATCCTATGGTCAAGATCGGGATTCTATAAGATCTTAAGCTTGTTAAGATCCTATGTAGGATCCGGATCGTTTTTGCTTCGTAGAATCGTAAAATCGTAAGATCATAAGATCAGGATCGGGATCTTAACAACTATGGGTAGAGGGTCTTTTAAGGGAGGTGAAACTACTGAAACTCGATTCATTAAGATTCAAACAGCTGATGAGTGATATGATTGATAGTGATACTTAAGAAGTAGCATATGGAAACCGAGTTAATCCAGTGTATGTATTTTGGGTTTTATTAGATTTGTTTGGACTCATCTAATTAACTGTAATTTGTATTTTGTGTTCTTTAGACTCATTCCAATATATTTGTTTATGTTTTAGTGTCATCTTTAGACTCTTACATTAGTGGTGGATGATCCTAAAAATCTGCTCAAGTGGAACTAGGTTGAATCCCCAACAGGGCAAGCCCCCAATGAGGACACGGAAGTTATTTTGATCTCACGTCTAAACTTAAGAATGTGGAGACCTGGGATCTTTTCACAAATAAAAAGTAAAGTAAAGTAACTCCCAATACCGTCGGAGACGGTGTATGGGGGAGGTTGAGATGTAGACAGCCTTACCCCTTAAATGTGGAGACCTGGGATCTTTTCACAAATAAAAAGTAAAGTAAAGTAACTCCCAATACCGTTGGAGACGGTGTATGGGGGAGGTTGAGATGTAGACAGCCTTACCCCTACTTAAGGTAGAGAGGCTGCTTCCGGTTCTACCTAAGGTAGAAAAGGACCCCCGTCCTTTTGTAGGGAGTGAGGATCGAACCCTTGACCTCTCGGATGAGAGGCAAGGGGTTTACCAACTGATCCAACCCTACTTGGTAGCCTTGATTATAAAGATGACACTAAAACATAAACAAATATATTGGAATGAGTCTAAAGAACATTGAGTGTATATGGTTGCAGGTTCACACTTCCAAGCCTTGAGTAAGATTTTTATTATCATTAATTCTCTTACTATTTCTTTATAATTTGGTAGCCTATCAGGTGTTATAATGTTCCAATAACTGATAAATGACAATTTACAGCTTCCCCTAGGCTACGAGACGAGGACCGTGCAGTCGATTCAGATATTTTGATATACAACTTAGTCAATTCATATCTTCAAGCCTCACAATTAAAGCGCGCATCAAGGTATATTTTATGAGTTTATCTGCCAATAGATACTTAAGTTTTAAGGGGTGAATAATTTTGTGTTTTCGAAGGAATTATCTGCGGTCGCATCGATCACCTAATGTTTTTTTTTTGGCTAAAGGGTTTTTCACCCTGGCAAAGTGTATTAATAAAACAATATAAGTTCAAGGCAATATGGCAACGCACCATATTGACTTGTACAACTCACGCACCATTTTTGCTTTTAACCACGTGGTGTCATATAGATCGGTTATTGGGTATCAACCGATCTATATGTGGTGTCATATAGATCAGTTATTGGGTATCAACCGATCTATATGTGCTGTCATATAGATCGGTTCTCAACCGATCTATATGTGCTTCATATAGATTGGTTCTCAACCGATCTATATGTGACTCGCTCATAAAGATCACTTTTGTATAGAGCGGTTCAAAACCGATCTATATATGGGTTTTCCACCGATCTATATAAGCTTTTGTGTAGTAGTGCACTATCCATACGCGGTTGACATGCCAACCTTAAGGAAAAAGAATTAGCCTAGCCGAAATAAAATGGAAAAACAGAACAAGACCACGACTAGCCTAGAACCAAAAACTACGTCCTTCTATTTCTTATTAACGAGAAGGGCAGCTTCCATTCATGTAGAATTCTTTCAACTCGACTCGTATGCTTGAACTTAAGAGTTGTGAGCTTAAGACGGACGGTTGATAGGATCATATCAATAAGCTGATCTTTTCTTCGCTTCTTTTGTTTAAATAAGCTCCAATTCCTCTCTTGCCAAATAAAGTAAGCACAAGACGCAAAAACAAGTTTAGCTATAGTAGCTTGAGCCGAAAGCGACTTAGCAATGGTGAAAAACCAATCAACAATAAAGTCCAAAGATGTTGTAGTATTCGACATACCAGCTTTCGAATTGACACTAGACCATACCATCGATGAGAAAGTGCATTCAAAGAACAAGTGGGTTGTGAGAATCCGGAATTAATTCACAAAGAGGGCATCGAGACAGGTTTAAGTCGGTCAAAGGACCAACATCCCATTGCCTCAATAAGTCTTGAGTCTTCAGCTTCCTTTGAATAACAAGCCATAGGTGAAAAGTGTGACGAGGGATGCAATGAGCAAACCAAACAATATAGGTCCAAGCAATGACGTCACCTCATCGCCTAATATCGTCCCATGCTGTTCCAACCGAGAAGGAGCTATCAACGCCTAATCTGTTCCTCCACACAAGGTGGTCAATACCATTTTCATTTAGAACAGGAATATTTAGGCCAAATATGCTAGGATACTTATAAGCCCAATCATTGGGCCATAGCCACGAGGCATTAGAAATGACACAAGCAAGATTGCTTTGCAAATTAAAACCCGCATGATGTATATCTCGAACAGTGACAATATCAATTAATGGACTAATGGTGCACCGATTATCAAACCAAGGGTGAGATAGTAGAGCGATTACCAATTTTGTACCAACAAAATTTCCTAACAAGAGGACGAACTTGAAGTAACTTACGCCAATGTTGAGTCGGAAAAAAAAAAAAAAAAAAAAAAACCCAAGTCATATTACCTCTAAGTGGAAAGTCCCAAAAATTACGACCACTAAGCTTATGAGTATGAATCCATTTGACTCAAAGCGACTCTTTTAGAGTAAGAAAACTCCAAGTATGAGATGTAATAAGAGCCGCATTGAACCGTTCAAGTCAACAAATCCCCAATCCACCTTCATTTTTAGGAAGACATATAGCCTCCCATGAAACTTTCGCTTTACCGCGTTTTAAATCCCCTTGACACCAAAGAAGCCCTCTCATGAGTTGATCAATATCTAAAATAATACGGGAGGGGAGAATAAAAACAGAAGACCAATACACATGCATAGAAGAGATAATTGATTGAACCTGTTGGAGACGACCCGCAAAAGAAAGAAACTTGTTCTTCGGATCACCTAATGTTTTAGACAAACAAATTATGCTTTTAATTATATGATCGTACAAGGTGTATTGGATAATCAGTTTCATACAACTTACAATCAAAACTGCTTATCTCATATGGGGTGTTTGGATATGTGTTTTTGGAACCGAGTATTGCAACTTGAAGTCTTAGTTTTTAGGGTTCACATACGCTAACGTTGCTTCTTAGTGATAACTTTCATACAAATTGCAACAAAGCTCCCTTGCTATAGGTAAAATAATATTACCAAAATATTCTCTCTTTCAACACTTTTTCAGATACTTATCTAATATATATAAAACAAAAGTTGCATAATGATGATGTCAGCAGCTCTATAATCAATGATTGGTCGAAGGTGCCACGTGGAACCCTAACTTTTACGCTTAGTTGGCAGATCGATCCTTAAGTTGACTCCAAAATAATCGATTTCCTATTTTGAAGAGTTGTATCGCGAGACGGTCTCTACCATATATAGTTTATCCCAAACCCTAACGTGATCTTATAAATACGCCCCAAGATCTCTACCCACCCACATTCGAAGCAGCGCAAGAAACAGCAACCATTCTATCAGTAATGGCGTCTAAAGGTTAGGCACATGCATATGTTTTGGTTTTGTTCATAACATTTAATTGTTTGCAATTGTTTCATGCAAGTTTGTTTGTTTCAGCATCGATTGATTCGAATTCAGCATCAAAGGCCACAAAATCTAAAAAACCTTCAACATCTAAAGGTCAGACACATAATAATATTTTTTGTTACAATGATTTTGTTTTAATGTATCCATGTAGTGTGTTTTGTTTCATGCATATTATTCTATATTGGACGCTGTGTTGTATTCATATTAGATTCGATTATGTATTGAATATGTTTTGGTTGAAAGATTTTATATGATTCTTTATGTTGTTTGTGTTGTTTAATAATAGATTTTTACATGATTTTTATGTTGTTTGTGTTGTGTAATAACAACCAAAACTGTTAATGTAGGACCTTAGATCTAGTAACTTATCACACAATATTAAGCAAATATGGTGACTATAAAGATATGTATGGCATTAAGAACTAGAGAGAGAGAGATATCAAAGAGAACTTCTATTTATAGAAAAACACACACAATACACATTCAAGCACACATATAAATGACTAGGTATGTGCCTTTTATACATAGACTCATATGCCTCATGGGCTTTAAGATGGGCTTGGTAATGGATTTGGTTTACATGGACTTAAGGAAGGCTTACACTTAACTTATGGAATATTAGATTAACCAAGTCCATAGCCCAATTAACTTAAACTATTATAGCGTCTACGACACATTACAAAGTTCCTATTGAATGAATGACCATCACTTCTACTTTAATGCTAACAATCTCCCCCTAAGGGGTGGTCATTCAAATGATGCTCCACATGATTAGGTCTTCGGTCTTCTTTATCTTGAACTTTGTGTGTCGTTGTAGAATAGTCTAGTTTCTTTGTTCCTTCATGCTTTGTGATCTTTGATTAATGACTTTTAATCGTTCTTGCCTTTGATCAACATCTTCTTATGATTTGTTGTGTCGTCTTCTCCATCATACTCATACTTCTTGATAATACTTTGAACTTTATACTTATGTCTTCCTCACGTGATACTTGGAATTGTTCTTGACTTTCTTGATTAGCTCTTGACTTTGACGTAACTCATTGCCTTAAACTTGATCTTTTTGTCTTGAACATTCTTCATTTGAGCTTGTTGAGGATGAGCTTCATAAGTATGAGTATGATGAGATGTAGATGTTGAAATATATGATGATGGTAAATGGCCTTTCCTCCAAGGGGACTTTCATCAGTACCTGCATAAAAATGTTAGTTGAAATCACCAATCGATCATTGTGGACTTTTCGTAGGGATCAGACCACTACGATTGTCTTATTGATGAATGTATTGATTCCATTCACCTTGGTCGAGCACATCAGCCGTCCTAATCCTGTTGAGGGACAGGTATCAATACTATGGATAAATCCAAGTAGAGACCCACGTCTTAAGGACTCAATTCGTGAAAGGAATCTCCTTGGCGGGATTTCCAGCACTTACAGGCTCAGACTTCGAGAGAATTAACAGCATAGTGTGAAAACCCTCTCTAATCCTTACAAAGGCTGTTCCTGAATTGGATACCCTCAAGAAGGCTTAAAACAGATATAGCGAAGTATACCCACAATTCAGGTGAGCCGCTGAAGTATACCGGAGTATCACTCCACGACTGTAGACCGTTTGAAACAAGTAACCATCATGATAGATAAGCCAAGATCCGTAGATCTTATAAAGACTCTTATGCAACTTGTGACCTTTTTGGCGAAAACAAGTGTATGCAATTGGAAGTGTATCCTAAGAGATCTTTTAATGAATCTCAGGGCTTTAGACTCGATTATGTGCGTTTTGGTTTTAGTCGTCGGAGGCATGGAGCAGAGTGCCACCTTTTCAATATCAACACATCTCGGAGTGAGAGATCGATAGATTATGCAAGGTTCTCCGTGAGAAATGAAACAAATATCTTTTAAGAGATAATTGAGTGGCTAGGAGGGGTTGTACAGCTCGTCACTGGGTCCATGACGTCTTGTCTTCAATACCGGTTTTATCTTTGTGATAACCGATAGCAGATGTATTGACCCAGTTTCTGCCCTAAGTTTTCATGGACGGCTATTTCTTTTCACCCTTTCATAAACTTTTCTTTTTAATTCTTCAACCCCTTCTTTCTCCTTTCTCATTTACTCCTTTTTTCAATCATACCCAAGGACTTCTAATTCTAATCTATTGGAATTTTCCTTGGGTAGATCCCTCCTGTTCTGGCGGATCATAGGACATAAACCTAACCATAATCACCTTATTACTCCATGATTATCCATGATTCATTGATCACTTGCCATAAAACCTTTTGTGAAGATCTCTCAAAGTGTTTGTGATTATAAAACACATTTTTGTTAAAACTTCGAGAGTTTTGCATTTTTTGAAATACTCCTCTTTCACATGTGCTCATAAGATTTAAGATAGATTTACACATGTTGGGTAGAGTTTACACTTTTGAATTGATTGATTTTTAGTGAACATGACCGATTCGAGACACGCTTACATCACTAGTTAGACTAGCTTGAAATTATTACCTGTCCTAGTCAAGTTCAAAGAAAGTCTCTCGAGACGGTACATTCTACTTAGACAAGTCCTATTCGAGACACGCTTACATCACTGGTTAGACCAGCTTGAAGTTATTACCCGTTCAGGACAAGTCTTTTCGACTACTGACAATTAAGCTTCGTCAATTCGTTGGTTATATCTGAGTCGAGCTCATTTGAGATTCAACCACAACCTTTAAACATTTTTGATCACATTTTAATCACGTCTTCTCCCCCTCAAAAATAGCATATCGTGAAATTTTTGATATCAACTGATTAAGAGAAAGGTTTTTAGAGAGATAGACGGATTTGTTTGCATGAAATCAGAACATTTTGATTTTGATTTTTATACTCCCCCTAAAAGAAAGCATGTTTTTAAACATAGAGTTTAAAATCAATTTTAAGGGTTTGGAGGGAGTTATCTTGAGCACATAATAATTTGAAAGATTTTGAAAAATCTTAATCATGTGCTCAAGGATTCTTTTGAAAAATGAGTTATGTACTTAGATGTACACAATTCTTTTTGTAAAAACGAGTTTTTGTGTGAAATCTTTTCGTTTGTTTAGACTCGAACTTTTTGAAATTGATTTCGTCTTTGAAACTACGAGTTCTGAACTGAAATAATCAGAAGTCATCAATTAAGTTCGGGTTTCGTACTGAAGTATACGAAAGCCATTGTGAAGAAATTTTGAGAAACGACATGTTTTAGAAAACATTTTAGTGAACTTTCGCTCAAGCATCTGTAAATGTCCGTATCATTGTTGAATGACATTTCTAGATACATACAAAATATCGATTATATGAGAGACATGTCGTAAGAAGAATATTTTTGGTTTTTTGATTTTATATTGTTTTTGTATTTTTGAAATTTTTTAATGATTTTGGATTTTTGAAATTTATATTTTTGTATTTTGTTTTTGTCGGTTTTTCAAATTTTGTATTTGTTTTTTCAAAAATATTTACAGTGAAGCTATTTTGAAAATATTTTCAAGAAGATTCGAGAAGACGTTCTAGCTCCTCAGGAGTTAGGCTTCGCATGCCAATTCGTCGAACTAAATTGCCAAACTGTGGAAAACTAGAAGGGGGGTTGAATAGTATTACGCCTTTTTAATTTTATTATGAAAACTTTGTTTACTTTTAAAAAACTTAGATTCGAATTTATGTGAACTCAACTCTTGAACAATATGAACAAATATAAGTAAATCTAAATAAACAATGCAAGTAAAGTAATGAAATGAAAAGAAAGATAGAGATGGAAAGATCTAACCACGAGACAAAAGATTTATAGTGGTTCGGCTACAAGGACACCTTCCTTGCCCTACTCCACTCCCCGAGCACCTAACTCGAGAGTTTTCTTCACTATGTCAACAAGCTCCCTTATGGCGGAGAAAACCTTACACAACTTTTGCTTACACCGGTTTAACGACACAAAGCTAGATGTCGAGTTCTAATCGTAGCTAGAACCAATCTCACAACTTCTACACAACTTCTTCACAACTTATTCACAACGGCTTCACGACTTCTTCACAACTTCTTCACGACTTCTTCACAACTTCTTCACACCAGCTTCACAACTACTTCACAACCTAGCACTACTTATGTACTCTTCTACTTCTTTACACCTTCACTACTTACACACCTTAACTTCTTCACAACTTCACTACTTACACACTAATCTAGCCTAAGCAATAATGCTCACACCTATCTAACAAATATACACAACTTATACAAAAATGAATGAATGATTATACAAACAACTTAGGTAGCAAGATGATACTAAGTTGCAATACTTCTTCTCTAGTTGTTGAAGGAGTATTCTTCTTTTGTACTTGAATGGTAGAAGCTTGGATCACTTGGAAACCAATGCTTAAGAATATATGATCAAAGGATTTAGAAAGGATTTGGAAGGATAAGAAGAGATTTAGAACAGAAGGTTTGGGGGTGCAAAAGGTGAGGAAAAAGTCCAGGAATGAACCAGTATTTATAGGCAAAAACTGACAGCTGGAGGAGCGGGGCGGTCCCCTTAAATAGGGTGCCGGTCCCCTTAAAATAAGGGGGCCGCCTAGTAACATTAAGGGGGCCACCCTACCCGAACGTTGCTCATATTTGTCTTTTTGTGGGGAAGGTTTTTCTTGAACATTTTTGCCATTTTTGGTTAAAAATTTGAATTCATAAATTTATAATGGATTAAACATTTTTATTAAATACCAAAAATGATTTTCTAAAGATATAAAATGTTTGTGTCATTTTATAAAAAATCAAGTGATTAAGAAAATGTTCCTTTGATCATATAATGCATTAAGCTTTTGTTTATTCATACTTTAAGTGATTAAGTTGTAGAAATGAATATTTACAACTAAATACTTATTTATTTAATAAGCTTATGTTTAATGAGTTTACATTTTGTGATTATCAAAATATAGAGATATCAAGAAGTATTAATAATGTTTTTAGGCATCATTTATATCAACAATCTCCCCCTTTTTGATGATTACAAAAGTTAAACTCATTAAATCCAAAAATTTATTTTTGAACAAGTATTTAGTGAGTTTATATTCACTTCTTCCCCTTTTTGTAGAATCAAAAAGGTTATGCCGACAAGTTTTAGATACAAAAATTGTCGGAACGAGAACTCACCCTTGATGTGTGCTCCCCCTCATTTGAGGGCATCAAAGAATCGAGATATGGAATGCTTGCAAAAAAATATTAGAAGTACAAGCATACATAGCAAAATATGGAATATAAAAACAACAATCATGGCAAACAACAATCATGACAAACAAATATTAAGAACACATAGCAAGACATTCATTAGTATGCTTGAAATATCTAACAAGAAAAAGGTCCTAAATTGCCAAAGAGAGCTTTCGGACTTGCTTGCGTCACGAAAGCTTGGAAAATAAGCATATAGTTATGCTTAGATGGTTGATGGTAGAGTGTTTGGGATGGAATTGGTTGAGTGAGGGTAAGGATGTTTGATTAATAGAGGTATATTTTTGGAGGTGGAGAGTTTGGAGGTGGAGAGTGTGGAGCGGAATCGGTTAAATGAGGGTTAGAGTGTTGTGCTTGTGGAGGTGTTGGATGAGATCTAGTAAGAAGATACTCAGTACAAGTGAAATGTTTATTAAAGGCAATGATTTGTTTTTGGAGAAGGACACAACAAGGACAATAGTTGACATGATTATCAACTTGATTCAAGTTGTGGGGGGTGAGGTAAGCAATTTGAGTAGGGTGAGGATGGAGGATGAAGGTTGGCCCTTGTTGCAAGGTGCATAGCAAGGAGATCACTATGGTCATGGATTTGGTTTATCTCTTCACGGAACTTTTCCTTTTCCGTGGGAATGTGGATTTGGTCATTTGGTGGAAGTGGATGAAATTGGGGTGTGTAGTTGGAATTAAAGTTAGATGTTTGACCAATATGATGAGGGTTTTGAAAGGTTTCAATGAGGTTGGTTTAAGGTTGAGATGTGTAGTTTGGAACGAAGGTGGAGGTTGAGGTTATTTTGTGATGAAGGAGGGCTAGAAGGGAGTTGATCCAATCTTGCGTTGAGCAAGGTGTAAGGCAAGAAGAGCAAAAAGCTCATGGGCTTCTTTAAGTTCTTCAATGAACTTCAAGTGTTTGGAAAAAGGTGATGATGGTGGAGTGTGGTTGTTATTTTGGATGGATGTTTGGATATACAACATAGAAGTAACATGTGAGTTGGTAGGAGGTGGTGGTGATACTCTTGGTGGTGGAGACATTTGTGAGCTTGGGTAATCATGAGTGGATGAGGATGGAGATATGGAAGAAGGGGATATTCCAAGAGTGGTGAGTGTTTTGGATGGTGCATTGATAGGTTGAATAAGATGTGAGGTGTTGTGGCTGAGATTGGAATCATTGTTTAGGGGTTGATCATGCTCTTCATATGAATCATATGGATGAGATGAAGGTATATTTTTGGGAGTAAAGATGGATGGCTGGTTATTATGATGAGGTTTGTGAAAAGGTTCATTGAAATGAGCTTGAGGATTGGGAGTATAGTTGGGAACAAATGTGGGTGGAGGTGTTGTTTGTTTAGCCACATCATTTGTTGAGATGGACTTGTTTCGGGGGTTAGGTTTTCTTTTCCAAATGGGTTTTTCGGTCATCCTTGCTAACCTTGAGGTTTTTGGCTTTGGTTTGATGGGAGATGGCGTGATGAGATGATGGAAGATTATGAGGAATGGGAGTGTTTATAGTGTAGGATTGATGGGATTAAGGAATGGATAATTTGTTGGATGGATTGGAATAAGATATGTTTGTGAATTTTGGAAAGTGTAGGATGAAATGGGCAAAAAAATAGAAAAGGGAACAGCACCTTCGACCATCAGATGGCCGGTCCCCTTAAATATTAAGGGGGCCGCCTTATGATTTAAGGGGGCCACCCATCTGTTGGTTCCAGATTACTGGAAATGGGTTTTTGGCAGAAAATTGTAGAAAGGGTTGTGTTTTTGGGTTTAGTTTCAAGCAAGTCAAACTCTTTGAGGCAATTAAGCATGTAATAGATATTTATGCAAAACATGTTAATTAAAGAGATTAAGCAATCAAGTAATTTCATCTAGCATGTAAACATACTCATCAAGAAAGTAATATATATGAACTAGGAAGCAATAAACTACACCAAGTATTTTCTTAATTATATGTAAGTGGGAAGATTAATGAACTATTTGAGGGATCCTAATGTGTGCCTATGTGCAATAAATGTGAACTTAAGATAGCATGGACTTCTAGACTTGTTACAAACAAAATCTTAATAGACAAACCATGGTCTGCTTGATTTGACTTAGTTCACTTATAAATGTCATGTATATAAATATAGATGACAAATATGAGATCACCATGCATGATTTTAAAAAAAAATATTTTTAGCATTATTCAACAATGTTTGAAAGTGGGTTTTTATGTAGATGTTAAGGTTATTTGAATAAAATAGATTTTTATTTCAAAATGTGTTTATGAAGAATGGGTAAGAAAAAGAATTCCCAATTTTTGACTTTGATCGAAACATAATTATGGACATAGATTAAGAAGAAAAATGAGATAGTAAAACGTGTTAATAGAAAAGTGAAATAGTCATCCAAAAAAAACCATTTTTCCAAAATGTGAAGTTTCTGTATATTTTTAAAGATACTAGATTTTTGACAACAAAAACCATTAATCCTAGATTTTTAAAAAATGGTTGTTAAAGATCTCATTCTCAAGGGAATTGGTTAAGGCTATTGTCACATGCTACCCGTTTCTACATATCCTATGGTCATAAGGAAGCGATGACGAAATTTTATATGTTTGATGCGAGAGTGTTGAATGGGGTATAACCTAACATCTATAGTTCCTTTGTTGTCGCACACTTATCTAACTTCATGCCATAGTCTAGGAGAGCTTGTTTCATCCATAGTTTTCTAATGCGAGAAACCTAATCTTACTTCTATGTTAATGATTAATCCACTTAACTTATTTCACTTCATCACCATGAGTTTTCTAATAGTGGACATAGAAGATTTCCATTATAAACGTTATAGCTTAAGAGGGCCAAAGGGAAAAGAACAAGTGATTCTAGGTTCTAAGTAGATTCATATAAGCTATTATGTGTATATAGATAACTAGGCATTATGAGCTAAATAGGCATGAAATAACTAGTCATTAATCTAAGCATATATTATAACAATAAACTTAAAAGGAAAGCGTAACTTTTAGTCTTCAGTAGATTTTCTTCAAACGCTTCAAGGTGTCATATTGACTTATGGAAGCCAAACATAGATGAGTTTCCGAATAATTCAATAAGTGATGATTTAGCCACTTGGTCCCCATTGTCCCATTTCTCCAAAATTGTTTGAACCAAACATGGTTTGCATTTGCATGTATGGTGAAAGTATTCCCCAAGGGTTGAAACTTGGTTGAAGTGAATAATTCCACATTGGGTGATTATTATTATTAGGAAAGTTTTGTCTACCTTGATTTCTTCTAGGTTGAGGGGTTATTAGACCGAGGATGAGGATTATTTGGTCTATTTGGAGGTGGAGTTTTAGATCTTAATTTCGGTTTAGAAAATCCGGTTTTGGCTTTTAATGATGGTTTATAAAAACTTTTTACTTCCTCATCACTCGCAATAGGTATTTTTCTATCTTTTATAAGTATATACTTAGGTTTTGACTCTAATGGTTTTTGTTTACTAGATTGACATTCAAACTTTACATTTTTATTTTCACTAGTTGAAACATTATTTGAGTTGAATCCTAGACCGGTTTTATCTCCCGAAGTTCCTTGACCACTTATTATTTTCTTAAGTGAGTTACTACTATTTTTAAACTTGTCAAGTTTGGAAATTTCATCTTTAAGTTTTTCGTTTTCATTTTTGACCTCTAGACATGTTTTACATTCTATAAAAACTTCTTTTCCTTTTTCTAAATGTTGTAGTTTAATTTTTAATTCGAGTACTTCATTTTCTAATCGATTATTAATATGTTTTAGTGATTTATTTTTAGCCATGAATTTTTGACCTAATTTGCATAACCTATTATATTCATTATCTAGGTCTTTTTCGTCTAATGATTAATTTTTGTCACTAAAGTATTCGGTTTCGGAAAGTACCTCATTTGATGTCTTAGCCATAAGACATTTTTCGTCGTTTGCTTTGTCCGCTTCGTCTTTGTCGCTATCACTCCATGCTCCACTAACAAAGGCGCTTTGGTAATCATAACCCGGTGGCTTTGGACATTCGCCAATGAGATGGTTTGGGCTTCCACATCTAAAGCACTTTCTTTTCCCGTAGTTATCATTCCTATTTCTTTGAAGCGATCTTCTTTCATCTCGTGGTTGTCTTGTGAATCTTCCTCGTCTCTTTAGAAATTTCTTGAACTCTCTTACGGCCATTGCATATTCTTCGTCATCACTTTCGGAGGTTGAGCTATCCTCTTCACTAGATTCCTTCCTAGCTTTCAATGCAATTGACTTGCTTTCCTCTCTTTTTCCTTTGACCATCTCGGAGTCTTTCTTTATTTTTGCTTCGTAGATTTTCAAGTTGTCGATCAACTCGTCAAGTTGAAGAGTTGACAAGTTCTTCGATTCTTCAATCGCCGTAACCTTAGCCCGCCATTTTGGATGAAGAGCCCTAAGAAATTTCCTAACAACATTCTTACTAGAAAAATTCTCATCAAGTGCTTTTAAACTTGTGATGATAGTGTTAAACCTAGCAAAAGCATTATCTATTGATTCCTCTTCCGGAATCGTAAATTGTTTATATTGTTGAACAAGAAGATCTATTTTATTATCTTTGACTTGACTATTACCTTGGTGAGTTATTAGTAAGGAGTTCCAAATTTCTTTTGCGGTTTCACACATAAAGATCCTTTCGTATTCTTTACGTGGTAACGTATTATAAATAACCATTTTTGCCTCATTATTTTTAGCTAGTTTCTTTTTCAAATCATCATTTTGTTTTTCAAAAGGTACAATTTCATCTCTTTTAGTTAAAGGATTATTTTGAATAGGGGGAAAATCACCATAGGTAATAACATGCCAAAGATCAAGATCTTTTGATTTCACATAAGTTTCGAATCTATTTTTCCAATAAAGAAAACCATTACTTTCAAATAGTGGTGGTCTTTGCATAGATTGCCCTTCTAAATATTTTTCCGATTCCATAGATCGATTCAAGTTTTAAAATACAGTTTATTTTAAAAATCTTGGTTAAATAGTTTTACGCCTTTTTAATTTTATTATGAAAACTTTGTTTACTTTTAAAAAACTTAGATTCGAATTTATGTGAACTCAACTCTTGAACAATATGAACAAATATAAGTAAATCTAAATAAACAATGCAAGTAAAGTAATGAAATGAAAAGAAAGATAGAGATGGAAAGATCTAACCGCGAGACAAAAGATTTATAGTGGTTCGGCTACAAGGACACCTTCCTTGCCCTACTCCACTCCCCGAGCACCTAAATCGAGAGTTTTCTTCACTATGTCAACAAGCTCCCTTATGGCGGAGAAAACCTTACACAACTTTTGCTTACACCGGTTTAACGACACAAAGCTAGATGTCGAGTTCTAATCGTAGCTAGAACCAATCTCACAACTTCTACACAACTTCTTCACAACTTATTCACAACGGCTTCACGACTTCTTCACAACTTCTTCACACCGGCTTCACAACTACTTCACAACCTAGCACTACTTATGTACTCTTCTACTTCTTTACACCTTCACTACTTACACACCTTAACTTCTTCACAACTTCACTACTTACACACTAATCTAGCCTAAGCAATAATGCTCACACCTATCTAACAAATATACACAACTTATACAAAAATGTATGAATGATTATACAAACAACTTAGGTAGCAAGATGATACTAAGTTGCAATACTTCTTCTCTAGTTGTTGAAGGAGTATTCTTCTTTTGCACTTGAATGGTAGAAGCTTGGATCACTTGGAAACCAATGCTTAAGAATATATGATCAAAGGATTTAGAAAGGATTTGGAAGGATAAGAAGAGATTTAGAACAGAAGGTTTGGGGGTGCAAAAGGTGAGGAAAAAGTCCAGGAATGAACCAGTATTTATAGGCAAAAACTGACAGCTGGAGGAGCGGGGCGGTCCCCTTAAATAGGGTGCCGGTCCCCTTAAAATAAGGGGGCCGCCTAGTAACATTAAGGGGGCCACCCTACCCGAACGTTGCTCATATTTGTCTTTTTGTGGGGAAGGGTTTTCTTGAACATTTTTGCCATTTTTGGTTAAAAATTTGAATTCATAAATTTATAATAGATTAAACATTTTTATTAAATACCAAAAATGATTTTCTAAAGATATAAAATGTTTGTGTCATTTTATAAAAAATCAAGCGATTAAGAAAATGTTCCTTTGATCATATAATGCATTAAGCTTTTGTTTATTCATACTTTAAGTGATTAAGTTGTAGAAATGAATATTTACAACTAAATACTTGTTTATTTAATAAGCTTATGTTTAATGAGTTTACATTTTGTGATTATCAAAAATAGAGATATCAAGAAGTATTAATAATGTTTTTAGGCGTCATTTATATCAACACAAACCTTTCTTTTGGAAGGGCTTTAGTAAATAGATCGGCGAGTTGGTATTCTGTCTTCACGAAAAATAATTCAACAGTACCCTCTTCTACGTGCTCTTTGATGAAGTGATAGCGGACTCTAGTATGCTTGGTCTTTGAGTGTTGTACGGGATTGCACGAGATGGCTATGGCGCTTTTCGAGTCGCAATACAAAGGTATTTTGTCGAAAGTAAAGCCATAATCTGTGAGTTGTGTCCTCATCCATAGAATTTGGGCACAACATGCAGATAGAGACGCATACTCGACTTCTGCGGTTGATAATGCAGTACAATCTTGCTTTCGTGACGACCAACCTACTAGCTTTTCACCCAAAAATTATGCTCCACCTGATGTACTTTTTGCTGTAACTTGACAACCTACATGGTCGGCATCTGAAAATGATGTTAGTTTAAACTTGGAATACTTCGGATACCAAAGTCCCATGTTAATGGTTCTTCGTAGGTACCGAAAGATCCGTTTAACCTCTTGGAGGTGAAGTTCGGTAGGCCTTGCCTGAAACCGTGCTAATAAGCAAACAGCAAAATGAATATCGGGTCGACTAGCAATAAGGTACATGAGAGAACCAATCATGCTCCAATATTTCTTCGGATCGATGGGTTTCCCAAATAAATAAGCACCGATTTTTGGTGAAGTGACCATTGGTGTACCATTAGAGTCACAATTTTTCATACAATGTTTTTTCAAAATCTCAATTGTATATTTAGCTCGATTAATAAAAATACCACGAGGGGATTGGTGTATTTGTAAACCAAGAAAGAATTTAAGTTCCCACATCATGGACATTTCAAATTTTATTTTCATGAGATTTTCAAAATGTTTTGAATGATTCGGATTAGTGGACCCAAAGATAATGTCGTCCACATAAATCTGAATAATCAAAATGTCATCTTTGTATTTTCTTGTGAACAAGTAGGATCAACAGTTCCTTTGGTGAAATTGTTTTTTATCAGGAAATATGATAGTTCGTCATACCATGCTCTTGGATCTTGTTTTAAACCATAAATGACTTTCTTTAGCTTGTAGACGTATTCTGGATGTTCCTTGTCAATGAATCCTTCTGGCTGACTCACATACACTTCTTCTTTCAGAGTTCCATTCAAGAATGCCGTCTTGATATCCATCTGATATACCATGATGTTTTTGTGAGCTGCATAGGCTAAGAAAATCCGGACTGCTTCAAGTCTTGCTACTGGCGCGAATGATTCTTCGAAATCTATCCCTTCTTCCTGTCGGAATCCTTTAGCCACGAGACGAGCTTTGTTGCGAATTACAGTCATTTCTTCATCCTTTTTGTTCTTCCATAACCATTTAAGATCAATAACAAGTTTGTCAATTGGTCTTGGAACTAATTCCTAACTATCATGTAAACGGTATTGAATAATTTCTTCCTGCATCGCTTCTATCCATGCGTTTTCTGCCATTGCTTCCCGAATGTTCTTTGGTTCTTTGAGCCTTATTGAGCAAATGTAAATACACATTTCAAGGTCTATGGCATGTTGTCTTCTCGTCTGAACTGGTCTTGAAGGTTCACCAATAACTTGTTCAATTGGATGGACTTTAGTCCACTGGAGTGTAGAAGGGTACCTTGGGTTTAACGTATGCGTGTTAGATGGTTCTTGTAACCTTGAAGATGATTCAGCCAAATCCGTAGCAAACGGGTTTTCAAATACTTTTTCTTCTAACGCAGCATCGTTTTGGTTATGTGTTGTTTCTTCTTGAAGTGGTGTACTTTGGTTTTGCTCATAAACTTTTGGTAGAACAATTTCAAATACTGGAGTTGCTGGAGTAGATGTAGATGATGATGAGGGAGTTGGGGCGTCAGCTTCGATTGTAGTAGATGCACCTTGTGGTGGTGGTTGTGGTTGATGGTTTTTAGCGGGTGTAGCGGAATGTTGTTGTGATGTATTTGTCGAAGTTCCACTATAGTATTCATCAAACATTAACTCGAAGAAATTTTCCAGTTCTTGTTCTGAAAGTTTGTCAGTGGTTGTTGATTGAGCTCCTTGAGGTACGAGTCCTGAACTAATGTGTCCAGAAGTCTGCGGGTTTGGTGCGGGTCCTAATCTGTTTTGATTAGAAGCCATCGGATTAAGCGCGAGTTCTCGAGCGAGTCTCTCAGAAGCCATTTGTGAAATTTTGTCAAACTTTACATTCATCGTCTCCATTATCCTTTTGTCCTTCTATTATACACCCTGAATGCCCTCGAGTTTTCTGAGTATCCAATGAAGATACCAATATCACCCTTAACTTTCAGCTTCCCTAGATCTTCTCTGTCATTCGTTGGATAGCACAAAGTGCCAAACACGTGAAGGTAGGAGATATCGGGTTTTCTATTGTTCACTAGTTCATATGGGGTTTTATTGAATCTTTGGTGGATTAATGAACGGTTCTGAGTGAAACAAGCAGTGGAAACAACATCAGCCCATAAGAATAACGGTGCACTAGAATAAATCAGCATTGTGTGAGTAGCTTCCACAAGAGTTCTATTTCTTCTTTCAAATACCCCATTCTGCTATGGAGTTCTAACAACGGATGTCTGATGTGTGATTCCAGCATCTTCAAAATAAGATCTTAACTCCTGATTTGTGAATTCTGTGCCATTGTTTATTCTTAAAATCCTTACTAGAGCTTGAAGTAGGACCTGAATACGCTTTAGAAAGGTGATGATGATGCCTGGTGCTTCATCTTTTGATCTCAGAATCTTTACTCATGTATATCTAGAATAGTCATAGACGATAACAAGAATATACTTCTTCCCATTTATGCTTTCAACTCTCATTGTGCCACATAACTGGGTACTGTTTTAGGTTTATATGATGCCCTTTTGCTTTTTCCTTGTTCGCATGATGGATATAAGTGATCCTTGGTGTATTTGAACTTTGGAAGTCCGTTGATGATGTTGTCTTTGGCTAATTTGTTAATGGTGTCGAAATTGAGATGGGATAATCTTCTATGCCACAGCCAGGACTTTGTTCCGCATGCTCTTGTCATAAGACAAATTGGTGACGAAGAGGCCATTTGGTTGATGTCGATAGCATATAGGTTGGTGCCACGATTCCCAGTTAAGAGAACATCGCCAACCAAATTTCTAACAAAGCACGTGTTTCTCCTAAATGTAACCTCTAAATCTGCATCACAAAACTGCCCTACTGAAAACAAGTTGTGCCCCAACCATTTGACGTAGTAAACTCGAGTGATCAAGTAATTCCCAAACTGAAGATCTCCATAACCTAGAATAGCCGCGACATGATCATTTCCAAAGCGTACAGTTCCCATGAATTTCTAGACGAAATTGATCAGCAGCTTTAGATTCCCAGTCATGTGCTTGGAGCAACCCGAGTCGACGATCCTAAGACATATTTCGATAACTTGTGAAGAACAGAAGAGTTTGTATTTGGAAACCATTTTGAATTTGGTTCCATAGGGTTAGCGGTAAAATCCGGATCACACTCATAGAAGGTTTCTACTTGTTCAATTTGAACAGCTTTCAATTTGCCATTCTGGATTATGAATTCTCTACCCGTTGGTTTCCATACACAATACTTAAGATAGTTCCTAGGCATTTGACTACTAGTGGTTGACCTAAATCGTGTAATTAGTCTTCCTATAGATCTAGATCTAGCACTAGTTCCTTTTGGAACGTTCTTCTGTTCAGGCGTAACATTCACATTTTTAGAAACATAATCATCACAAACATCATTAGATAAACATTTCTTGCATATTAAACAAACAGAGTCATTACATGCATTAGAAACATTACTTTTGACATTACATTCAGATGAAATATGTCTCTTATTACAAAGCGATAAATTCCTAGGGTGTTCTTCTACTTCTTTAACTTTAGTCTGCTGCTCCTAGAGGTGCTTTCTAATCCTATAGAAGGTAAGGCACACGCATTAGGATTTATATTGTTATCCTTAGAAGTTGTTTTAGCATTCCTAGACTCTTTTGGATTATCTTTTACGCTCTTGTCGTTTGTCCCATATGTTTTAGATGTGGAGGCAGACGCAATAGTGGGACTAATCCTATAAAGGCCAGGTGCTATCACTTTTGGTGTTTCGACAAACGCTTTTCCTTTATCAACAATCTTTTCTTTTTCATTTTGCTTGGGAAAGGGTGTTGGTGTGACTGGTTTTGTCAAATCATTTTTCACATCGACTTTTAGAACAGATTGAGAAATCGAAATTTTTGGTTTAACAACCGGTTTTGAAGTATTTGGTTTGTCCGAAGTCGATGGTTTTGCAAACTTAGTGTCCACACCCTTCCCTTTTTGACTTTCCAGCTGAGCCCTCAAAAGATCATTTTGCTCTTTCATGTTCTTGAAGGCACGCTCATACGACAGTTTGTCATACTTGCATTCCTCGGTTTTTCAATCAAGTTGTTTAAAATATGACACATTTTCTTTTTCAAGTTTTACAAGAGCATTTTCATATATTGAAACAATTGCGGAGGTCTCAGCTCGCAGTCTTTCATCGTCTTCAACAGAATATGTTTGCACAATTAAAGACATAATATCGGTAGACAGAACTGCTTCTAAGAGAGAATCATTTAAATTTTCCAAAACATTGATTTGCTCAATAGATTCATTAGCCTTTTTTATCAGGGATTTGTGGTCCTTGACAAAGTCAACTGTTTCGGTTAAAAATGCTTTCTCAAAATGAATTACTCGAGCATTAATGTTATTAATTTGAGGAGCAAATTCACTTTCAAGAATCTTTTTCAGCTGAAGATGGACCATTGAATTCCAATTGTTTTCAGCTAGTCTCATTTTAGATTCTAATGTCGTTTGAAGTTGCCCAATTCTGGTTTTAATATCATCAAGAAATCCTCTGGCAGCACTTGTGTTAAAAGTGTTGTTTGAGGACATCTGTTCCATTGTTGAAAGAGATTTGGAAGCAACTAATGGTTTGGAAACTAGTTTTGAGAAGCCTCGGTTTTTGGAAAACTCACATGTTTGCTTTTGTGGAACAAAAGTAATTCCAGAATGTTTGTTCAATTTGTTGTAATCTATTGGTTTTATTTCTAGGTTTTTTTGTTTCATTTTAGATCTACTCTCTTCAGCAAGTTCTATCGATTCCACATAATCACGAACAATAGGAGGATCATGTTTGGTATATATAACATTTCCATTGTACAAAACATTCTATTCTTCCTGAGCTTTCTTGAGATTGCAAGGAGTGTTGTTACCTAGAGCCATTTTTTGTTTTGTATGGTAAATCGGATTAGTTTGACTCGTAATCATATGAATTGTTTGACTAGAATGACCCGTTTTAACCAGTAAGTTTTCTAGTTTTTCGATCATATGTTCTGACTCTATGATTTCATCCAAAAGTTTATCTTCTTTCTTTGCAAAGTCCTTTTTCAACTCATCTTGTTCTTTTTCAAGATTGGTATAAGCTGTTTTTTGTTTTGAAAGTTAGTTTGTTAAATCAGAAATTTCTTGTTTTAAAGAGTTGATGGTTTTTGTTGAACTAATTTGAAGATCATCAAATTTGGTTTGCAATTGCCTATCTTTAACAAGTAACTTCTTATAACCAATTTCAAATTATGACTCGCGTTTTGTATCAATTTGAAAACTTTTTCATTTTCCTTGTATCTCTCAAGCTCAGTGGTCAATTTCTCATTCGCGGCATTAACATCGCGATTGACCTTTTTCACTTTCTCAAATTCAATGCTACAATTATTCAATAATGATTCAAATAGAGCACGTGTTTCCTCATCATTCTCAGCATGCTGTGAAACTGAGCCTCCACTATGATTCATATCTGGGGTTGCCGAATCAATATTGCTACTACTCGGCGTATCCAGGTATGTATCATAAGTGGGTGCTGGAGTCTCAGAATATTGTTGCTCATGAGGAGACATATCAAATATATAATTATTATGACATGTATTGAAGATTGGTACCTCAGAGAGTGCACTAGTGTCATAAATAGGAGGTGAGTCATAATATGTGTCGTTCTTAGCCTCCTGAAGATTTGCCATAAAGATGCAGTTCGCATTAATGTCCTCTCTGTCTTCCATGTCATCCATGAGAGCCATAAAATCATTTTCCTCAGCATTCAACTAAAACCCTGCTTCTTCCTTCTGTGCCAACAGCAATGCTTTCTGCAGATAAGTTGGATCTTTCTTTTTCGGCTTAGTAGGACAGTTCCTTGCCATATGACCTACACCCTGACAGTTCAAACACTTTATCGGATTACCCTGATTCACATTTCCATAATTATCGACAACTAGAGCTGCAACATTTCCAATCTGATTACCTACTGCCTGATTCCCAACATTCCGACCCCTCTGATTTCCAACAAACTGACCCATCTGATTCCCTGCATACTGACCCAACTGATTCCCTGCATACTGTCCTGCATTCTGCATATTCTGATTACCCATGTGAAATCTAGTAGCATATCCCTGCTGATTCTCAATAACTCCAACCATTTGTCCTCCTTGACCCATATTGGAACTCGGCTGTGCAATCTGCCTGTTGCGAATGTTCGATGAAATCCTTTGGTTGTTGTTGGTTGGTGTAGAATACCATCCTTGGAATGCCTTTGACAAATACACAAATGCTTGTGTCAAAGCAGTAGTAGATTCATCATTGTCAGTGAACTCTGGTTCTTGGAATTGTTGTAACACCCCCAAAATCTGGTTTAGCGGAAGCATACATGTCATTGGGGTGCTACTCAATTGGTATCACAACACAGAGTATAAAGAACAGTTTTAACTCAACCGTTAAATTAAATTTCATATTCAAAAATGATTTGTTTACAACATTTCAAAATAGTGTGAAAATATAAGTCCATAAAAGATTTTAAGTGGTCCCAAATTTTATCAGAGTCTTCTATGACCATGTCATGCCCTGCCAAAAGTCTTCGCCACTAAATCATCACATTAAACCTAAAAATACATGCTAAAAAGGGTCAACACTAGGTTGGTGAGTTCATAGGTTTGATTAAAACAGATCATGTTACATAGAATATCTTACAGTTTAGTGTTAAAGTCATGTACACACATAAATTATTCAAGTAAATCACACCTATACATATCTGACCAGTACCCCTGGTCTATGTATATATCAATACGCTCGCCATGACCAGTACGCCTGGTAATGTGACCATTTCGCCTTTCGCCCGGTCAATGTACCCGGTACGCCCGGCACTGTTCAGTACGCCTGATCGATGAACATGTCAAGTATAAAGTATTCAAGTAAACCACATAACTGACCAGTACCCATGGTCTATGTACATATCATGTATTCAAATAAGCCATTCAAGTAAACAGTCTAGTATATAACATCAATCACATGTCAAGTAAAACAATCAATTCCAGATTTCATATACCAATTAAACAGCCATTGAATTTAGTTTTTAACAAGCATGTATTCTCCCCCAAAACAGTCTTAAAACAAGTAAAAAGTAGGGGCCATGAACTCACCTTGGCCTTCAGCAATGCACAAATATCACAACAGTCACAACTAGCATCAAGGGCAACACAACGATATTGGGAAAATAGGCACAATGGTGTCGGATCGGCACAACCTAATACATATATTTATCTCAGAATATGCCTCGAACGATAAAAATCTTGGAAAGATGAGAGTTTTAGTTTTCATGGATTATTTATATTAAAGGTTGTATAAGTTTAATTTTAATGTTTCGTGTGGTGGTAAAAACATAGACTCAAAAGTACTCACACTAAAAAGAAATAGGAAATCGACATAGTCGAAAGAAATGACAAACGAAGTCGAGAAAATAGTGACAAAGAAGAATGTCTAAGGTTAAGCCAATTAATATGTTTTAGATTGTTTATTAGTCGTCTAGTCTAAATATCCAATTAGTCCGTTATAGTTAATTTGTCCAATGATGTTATTTGGGGTTTAATTATCCGGTTAGTTAAGTATAATCAATAAACTAATTTCAAATGTGCTAAATATGTTTAATAGTTATCGGGTTTTATGACTCATTAGTAGTACATTTTAGTTGTGCGGATTTCATTCCCCCGATTGATTTGTATCAAATTTTACTGTCAAACCAAACTCTCCTTGGCATGACTTAAGTGGGCTCGGCCTACATCCCTTACGGTCCAATATACAAGCCCAAATATAACCATTTCAAATTTGTCCAATCCAAGACTTGTTTTAACCCAACTATATTTATATGCATTTCATTTTCGTGTGGGCTTGAGCCCATGTCTCAGCCTAACACACCCTTCCTATATTCACTTTCTAATTCATTTTATTGATAGTGTTTTAAACCTTGAGTTCGTTAATTTTATTTAGCCATCCTTTAAAATGAGATATCAAAACCATACGCACTCTATTCTTACTGGTTTTAACATATTCTTTGTTGTAACTGGTTTTAGCGCCCCTTTGTAATATTCATCCCTTTCTTCCTTATGACATTATCAACCGAGCATGTGACCTCAAAAATCAATACACTCTCATTGTAACAATTTATAACACACCCTAATTTCGACAAATTTTAACTCATTGTTAATCCCAAATACACCCTAATTGTTTGCAATTCACACGGGTTCACATTCAAGTTCCATATGATTTACTATGTCATGTTTTGTTGCAATATTAACAGACGCTCCCTTTGTGTTATATATCCCTTTCTTCGTTAAGACCATAACAAACCGAAAGTGAGACACAAAAGATCAACAACACACCCTCTTGGGTTCTTATCGAACTGAAAAAAACCACTCACACATCCAAAAATCTGACCGAAGCTTAAAAGAGTAAATCACAATAATAAATCACAACTCCAAAAATAACCACACAAACAACAATTCCATACAAGATTACCACACGAATTTAAAATGTTCTAAATATCCATCATTAATCACAATCTTTTCAATATTATGTTTTTAATCCGGATTTTAACCACGAAACATAATAACAACCGGCTTAAATCAATCGAGAAACAAAATGAATTAAATTATTACCAAAACGAGAATGAGGGGAAGGGAGACGGCGAGACGAGTAGCAACACGAGCCCTAATCCATAAGCAAAAACAGACTCCTAATCTTCATCTTTTACTTCAACCCGTAGCAACGAATAATTCAAACATCATCTTGGTCCTTTTGTGGTCTTGGTGTAGGTGGTGACTATGGTGGTATGGGAGACGGGTGGCCGAAGTTTTGGTCGGAAATATAGTGGCGGCTGGAAAGTGAGGGGATGTGAGTGGGGATAAAATTTATGTTGAAGGCTTGTGATGTCCCATGGTTACTCGAACAGGATTAAAAGGCGCAAAAGAGGCAGCTCCAAGACTTGCTTTTGTGGTCAAAACTGTGTGAAGGGATGATCTTAGCTTGGGTCATTTTCCGTTGAAGGTCCTTAGGTATTCTTGTGATCTTGCCTAGGGAAGAAGAAGTAGTAGACAAATAAAAGAAAAGGAGATGGTGACTTATCCCTGGTTTCTTCGAGGTTTCAGAGGAAAGAGAGAAAGGAGAAAAAAAAAATAAGAAGATAAGAAAAAGTAAAGTCAAATGGGCAATTGGTCTTATTTAGGAAGGTAGACTTTCTGTTATTAATGACCCATGCACCCCGTGTCCCGTTGAGTCAAATTTTAAAGTGTGGTCTTTCAGTTTGTAAAAATACAAAATTTTTATTTCCGGTAACGTTTTTACAAAAGTGATTTAGGACAAGGCCATTTATTTCGGAAATTATAAATTTAGTTGTCACCAATACGAAAGAATTTTCTAAAATAAATGAATATGTTCAAAAATGCCCAATTAAATTGTCAAGTCTAAATAATTAAATTTTTATTATTAAAACTATGTTTGGAAATTTACGGGTGGTTACAATTATGGATATTGTTGTTGTGGAATAACGTGTTGTTGTTGTGAGTAGAATTGTTGTAGTAGGATGACGGTAGTTTGTTGTGGAATGTATTGTGGTTGCATGTAGTTGTGAGTGGAAGATGATGATGGTTGATGTGGTGTGTTCACTGGTAAAGGTGTTGGTGTATTAGCAATGAATGCGAGAGGATCATGCTTTTCAGCAAGTAATTCTGCCCTAACTTCATTTGCCTCAGTCTGGTTTTCGCTTTAAGAATTCGTACAACTGATCATAGTTAACTTCATGCAAGTTCTTAGTCTGATAAACAATGGTGACGTATCTTCCCCATTCTGGTTGTAGTTCATTCAGAAACTTGGTGTTGTTAGCTATGTTCTTTTGTGTTAGGTTG